>WHYT01016295.1:193482-206848 GCA_009806455.1 Tetrax tetrax
AACTGGCAGAAAAATATACAATTGCCCACGGACACCGGTGAGTACAGCAAATTGTTAAGTCCTCTAGAGCTTACGGCATGGATGGAGAAAGGAAAGAAACTAAGGCAGCTAAGGAGCCACAGAACTGAAAACCAACCAACAGCCACGTCTGCTCCTCGCTGAAGACACACTCGCCCGAATTCAGAATGAAAATGCAGCACCTCTGAGCAGGTGGGAAAACTTGCTACTGCTCAGAGATGCTGAACTGCCAACATTTGGTACTGCTAGTCTCTGAGTGAAATACCGAGGCAGGATTCCCAGGAGATTTAATCCACCCCCAAAATGCATGTGAAATAGTCCTCCATGCAGTTTTCCTTGGTTTGTGCTGTCAGACCCCACTGAAAAAAAACTCACCCTTCAACTCATCTGCTGCAAAAAAAGCAGCAAGGCAATCCTCCAGCGTCACAACAGGACCCCAAAACCAGCTAGGGATGCAGGACACCACAAACCTGCAGAAGAGAGGGGATTAAGAGTTACACATAAAACAGCTGGATGCTTTGGCATACAAAACCCCAAATGGATGAGGGGTTTCCTTCTAGCTATAGCTCCTAAGCTTACACATCCCAGAGGAGCAGGGAGAGCATGATTTCTCTCGGCTCATGTTCCTACTGTGATTGCTTAAACTGGAAATGATTTGGAAAACTACACCAGGAATTAAATTGCTCTGGAGGGCAAGACTGAGCTAAAGGCAGAAGTAAGGGAGGGATTATCAGCTGCACAAGCGATCTCAAGGTGTGTGACAGCACTAGAGGAACAGTAGCAACTGGTTTACGTGAAAGGCTCAGAGACCTGTGAGGTACCAGGTACTGTTGTCCAAGGAATGCTTAAATTGACACTCTGCTGTAAACACCACTGGTTAGAAATAACTGCCTTCCAGCACTGCAGGGCAAACCCCAGAAAAAAGAGGTCCTGCAGAGGGAACGCACCTCCGGATATACTCCATGATGAAAGCAATCCAGCCTTGGGAGGCATAGTTGTCCCCACATGTCCCTGTCTTAGCTGGCACATTTTGGTAGATGGCAGAGTGCAGCTTGGCCAAGTCTTCCTTCCCTGGAATAGGGAGTGACAGGTCCTGGAATGTCTCCACCGTTGTAGAAACCTGGAAATACCCAAGAGGAAGAGGTCTGAGTTTCCTGTGCATGTAATGGAGATCTGACCTTCATCACCATTTATGGATTTTGTCTAGGCACCATTTCCTAAGCAGAGATCTACAAGCCAGAAAACTCTGCTTTTTGACCGACATCCACCAGGAGACTCACTCTGTCGCAGGTGAGGCACTGCACCAGGCTGAGAATGGAGCCATCGAAGATGTCCGAAATCACACTGCGATAGCGAAGTTCTTTCTTCTTTTTCCCAGAAGCCTGCATCTGGGCTGAAAGACAGACAAGGAAGCCTCATCATGTGGCAATGCCTCCTTCCCAGTCTCCCGTCTCAGTAGAGTCACACAGCCACACAAGGAGAACGCAGGACAAGCGCTGTCGTGCGTGTTCAGATGTCACTTGCATGTGAGACGGCGGAGCCCGTTGTCAACTGGCACAAAGAACACTGCTGCTTCGTGTGGTACAAGAAAGAGGGAGGTGGCCAACTGAACGAACAGAAACGTGCCAGCTCTCAGCAGGCAGAAATTGTCTTACTGGAAATTGTGTCTCCATTCTCTTACTACATGTTTAGAAGTCTGGCTCTGCACAGAGAGCATCTGCTTTTCTGAGGTCTTGCAACATTTTGTTCTAAGCTTTACACTTTACTTCCTCTCCCCTCCTCACCTGCCTGTGTACTTTGTCCTTTTTTTTTTTTCCCCTTTGACATTAACCATGCATTCCTCAGGTGTCTTGCACCGGAGAGGACTCTCCACAGTAGGGACTGGCCAAACACCCAGTTTTGTTTAATAAAAAACCCTCTTCCCCACGCACACGTGCATGGAGACAGAGAGCTTTTTATCTGGCCAGAACATCTGTGGCTGTGCTGAGCTCAGCCAAGGGGCTGGGACACAGCTGAGGAAAGAATGCCGCTATGGAACAGCTGTAGGGCCAGTGGTCTAGCACACGCCATTGTGTCTGCAGACCGTGCAACGCTGAGGGATTTCATTTTGCAATTTGCTTGGGACGAAGAGACCAGTGTGATAACAACAGAAGGCAAGCTCCACTCCGAAGCCTAACATACTCCCAAGGTTAAATTGACATCTGCAGCCTTAATTCTGTTATTGTGAGCCCAAGATGTCCAAGAGGCAGGAAGCTCTCTCTCGGAAACATCATCTTACAGTTCTTTGGCCCACATGCTATGAAATTCAAGTCTGGCAGACAAATGTTTACGCATCTCCACACTCCCCTAAAGGGACAGAGCTTGTGCCTAGGACTTCACAGCCATTTTATGAGTAACAAACACAGCATGCAGATACAGGCATGGAAATAATGTCAGGCTCCAATATAAGAGTGTCCTGGAACATCTGTTATGCCCAGAGCTTGACTTTACCTGCAGGTTTACTGTAGTCTTTGTCCGCTGCTTTTAGAAAGCGCTGATGTCCAGGGGAATCAGCACTTCTTACAACTGTTAATCAAGAATGATGATGGATTCCTCTCTTCTGTAAATGAACCCCTCCCTCCTCTACATGCTCCCCAGTTTGCCTCCCAGCGTACACTCTTTGCACTACCTTTCTTGAGTACATAGGAAGGTCCAAGCCTGGCAGGACTGGAGCGAGGAGGACTGCTAGAGAGCTTGGAGTGCATTTCATGATGGACTGGACTGCAGGGCCGTGATGAGCAGCGCATGTAGGCATCATTGTCAGGTTCTGTTTGGGAAAATGGGAGGGAGAAGGGCACAGGTGAAAATCCCAGTTATGAAAGACAACTCTGCTGCAGTCAGTGGCAGCCCAGCTCTGCGTTCCAGCACAGAATCTTTCCCACTACGCACGGTTCAGTGTCTGTTAGCTGTTGTGCTTCCACAGGCAAGCACACACAGCTCCCTCAGTGCATGGACAGGAGTGCATGCGGAGCTATACTGAACAGCTAATAATTATAGTTGTAAAAAAAAAATGCAAAAAGACAAAAAACCCACAAAAAATCCAACCCACTATTTTTTCACACTTATGACTAATTAGGTTTTACAGCTTGCTCCTGTATCCCTAATCCACATAAACAGCACTGCTGTCTTCAGTGCCAACTGGCAGAGCAAGGCTCTTACATAAAGAAGTGCTGAAAAATCGGCTGTGTTCAGTGTGAGGTGACTCCACACCTACGTCTTCACTGCTGCTCTTTTCTTTTCCCTAAGACACAGAAATGCACAAACTGCACCCCTCTTCTCCCCACAAAGCCCAAAGTCCAACATTGACAAATACCTTCTTCCACACCTTTTCCACAGCTCATATTTCCCCAGGCCAGCCTATCAGATAAAGCAATGTACACATATAAACCCTTTTTTTTTTAAATTAGGAAAAGCTATAAATTCAGCGTTTGTAGGTTTGGCAGAGGCAGCTATCACTGCCTTCAGGATGTAGTTTTTACTCAGTTCCATAGCACTTTAGCCCAGCTAAGCACCTCTCTGGCTCATGCATTACATTTTCTTACAGAAGCAACTGTGCACAAAGACAGAACTCCTGCCAGGGACACTGAGGAAAGTCTTTTGAAACCTATAGAAGGAACAGTCACATTATGTATTGTTTCCCACTGCACTACAACACTGTCCCTGTGCAGGATGATAACATCTTCTCACAAATAACACAACTGGAAGACGTTTATACCTGGTGTCCTACACGGGCTGGCAGGACAGGGAGCTGGGAGCATCTCAGGCGAAGCCCTACCATCAACGGGCATCATCGTAGTATCAACGTCTGCGTCCTCGTCCACCTGCTCAGAGTTGCTGCGCCGATGGCCACAGGAGAACTTCCTGTCTTTCATCCTCTCCTTCTCAGAGATCCCTCTCCCTGCTTCATCCTGGATCAATAACTCTGTCTCTGCCAGGGAGCTGCTGCCCATGCCCCCTGTGGTCCGGCTTTGACCATCTTCACCCCTGTCACTGCTCGAGTCGCAGGAGAGGAACTCATCCTCCGAAGGACTTCGGTCTCCCTCACGCTTGTCGTCTTGGTCGCTGGTATCCAAATCCCTTGTCTCTGCAACAATTGGTTCCTTCAGTTCTTCGTGAAGCTGATCCATCAGGCACCGCAGGAACTCCTGAGTGTCCTGAAAACCAGGAGTAATTCCATGTTAGTATCCATCCAGAAACAGGGCAAGGGAGGATCTGGCTCCATTCCCAGCCTCCTCCACAGCTGCCCACAAAGGTCAGCACCTCTGCACCACAGGGAGACCCTACCTAAGCTGAGGGAGTACCGTGGGGATTTACCAAGAAGCCCATCCGCTACATAAATGTCTTTAACTCCTCATGATAAAAGGTCAAATTTTTATGTGAGCATCTTCAGTTCAAAGAAACTGAAAAGCCAGAGAGCAGCCACAGCACGCAAACCATGAGCTTATAAATAAGGGTTTTATGACCGCTAAGAGGCGAGAGACAAGGAGAAAGCTAAGACAGACAGAAGGCCATAAAGAACAGACTCTTACCCACAGAACAGATTTAATGAACACTGACTTCTGCTCTTGGCAATCTCTCTCTTAAACAGGGCAGATTAAAATCTTTATTAAATAGGGAATGGAACCAGAAACCAAAGACTACACAGTTAAGGTGCAAGCTCCTACATTCATAATACATCGTAAAAGAGCTGATGTATGGGCTTCAAAGGACCTGCTGGAAAGCAGCTTGGTATTTTGACAACTCCAGAAAGTTAATTATGATGTTTCTGTTATTTTATGGAAGTCAGGTTTTTAGCTTGCCTTGTCTTCCTTTCAACTTATTTCTTTACAGCTGAGAGTATTCCAATCCAACGTACTTCACATCAAAGATAAATATAGAAGTTGTTTCATTAATCATTATTTTTATCCTCTGTTTTGACTCCCTGTCAGTATCACTGTTTAGATGATCTGTCCTACTGTCACATCTTTTGTAAATTTTGTTATGAAACATAGTTTGATGTTTATATTTTATTCTAAAGAATAAACACAAGAGATATGCTGATAAAAACTTCAAAGAAAACAAAGACACTATCTTTAAATAAGATTTAGTTTGCTAAAGTTCCCCAGAAAAAGAATATAGGACATTCATATCTGTAAATTTTTAGTGCAGATTTACCCAGCTTTCGCAACTTTGATGTAAATATATAACACTTAACTTTCATACAGCACTTATCAATAGATCTCAAAGCCCTTTATAAAGGAGGTGACCATCATAACTTCAGAGGTGAGAAAGCTGGCACAGGAAAATGCATTGATTTGGTACCAGCAAGCCAGAGGCAGAGCCTGGGAGAGAGCCCAGGTCTCCTCAATCCCACTGGAGTGCTGTCAGATCACTAACACGGACACAAAATGGGCACGACCCCTGAACTCAAGCTCTTCCTTCTGAACACTGCTGCTGCAGGAAGAAAAATCCCACCATCTTCGGAATAATGGCGTGTTTTTGTTGTGGCCCCACCTGCTGCGCGTAGCCTCGGAACATGGGGTTGACGAGCTTAATTCCATGGGATAGACTGCTTGGAACAACGTAACTCGGGCTGTTTAGATATGGGGGGAAAAAAAAAAAGAAATTAGTTTGCTGATCAGGCCTGGAGTCAGTTTGTCTAATAAGCCATAGAACAGGGCGTGGTAACTAGTTAAAGAGGACAAAAGATAATTATGCACCTGCAAAGCCTGGGCATGTATTTCTCTATTAGCTGGATGACATACAAATTAAGAGACAGAAAACCTCTCACAGTCATTTCAGCCTATCCTTCCACAGAGAATCTTCCCTAGAGCACTTTTAACGTAAAGCTCTGTCCACACTTTGAATTGTCTCAAGTGATTTTCTCCAGAGCAGGGTTTTGCAATTAGTTACTTGGTTTGATTTTACAGCACCATCTCTGTCTCAAAATCTGGGTGGGCTCGCCACACAGTAAATGAGGTGAATCAAAATCAGTACTAAAATGACATCATATTGCTTTGAATTCTACAGTTTTCTCTTCCAGAAAGACACAGTTCACTTTTGCTCTATATCTTATTCATCCCTTTTTAACTACTAACACGAAACAAACATGCAATGCCATTTAGATTCCTAGTTTGATTTTTTCCAATTGACTGCACAGAGCAGACACCTTCAGATTTAAGCAGAGCTGCATTATTTTACACTGTCCTTTGAACCGGTCTAGAATCTGAACCAATTGCAAACATTTCCCAAAACATCACCTGTGTTCTCCACTCTCTTTGGTAAAAATCTCTGTATCATTTTTCCCATCCAAACCATCAATCCTTGTGCTAATCAAGAGCAGTGCAATTAAGTGCTGGTCAGTCCATGGAAAATACTCAAAAATGGCAAAGAGTATTCTTAAGTACATCCCTTAAGGATGTACTCTTTTCACGGACATCAATATACCTGTTTTATCACCAGTGGTAGGATATGGGATCTCCTAGATATGGGGGAATCCTCGCACACCCACCTACGTAGGGTTTGAACTGCGTTAGACAATGCACTTATCCTGGATTTCCTCTTTGCTGACGCCAGACTTCAGAACAAACACGAGCATGAAACCTGTCCAGATTAGATTAAGGAGTGACTACTCACCGTTTCTTATGCCAAACCTCAGACACCAACTTCTGGTAACTTTTGCACAGTGCTGGTTTCTTATCTGTACGAACCAGTCCACCACATTCCAGAAAAAACTGTGTGAGAGGTGGGCTACAAGAAAAAAAAAGAGAAGAATTCAGTGAATAGAAATTTCTCCTCTGCTTCTATTTAAAGGTTTATCAAAACTTAAATGCATGCCTTTTCAAAAGCATGCTTAAGATACTCTTTTTAAATCAAGGCAAGTGATTCCAGATGCAGACTTGACTCCTAAGTTGAAACAAATGAAAAGGGCTGATCTGAATCTGTTCCCAGTACAGAGATCCTGGAATTAGGTCTCAGCAGAATGGCTGCAGAATAGTCTAGAACATGGGTTGTTAAACTATATCACTGGGGAGAATGAACAGATGTGACGTGCCTTCCCATGCAGTAAGTACATTTCTGTTGCAATAGAAATGATGGAGTTTTCCTTCAAGCACTCATCTAAACACGAGTCTTGCATGTAGCCACAAGTTGGCTACTCACTCTGTTTCCTACTCTAAAACTTCTGTTGCCCTAAACAAACACTGAGTTTTTCATATTCCTTATTCTGCACCCAGCCTGGCTGATTTCTCTTTGCATGACTCAGGGAGGTCTCAGATCAGAGGCATCACTTTTGATATTTAGTGCTGTCTAGTGAAGACTCTACTGAAAGGCCACAATGCCTACCAGTTAGAGAGAGCCTGAAGAGCTGCATTCATGTAGCAGGAGTTCCCAAGATTTTTCATTCCAGTAAGGCCTAAAGCACAAACAAGAGAGGCATGAAATACTTTCCAGACATGCTGCTTTCTACATCCCTCCCCAAAGGAGGGGGAATTCAGCCCTTTCTAGGCAGTCTCCACACTCTGCTCCTAGGAACCTCTCAGTGCAGGTCCTACAGATTGCAGTTACCCTCAAAGCCCTTTCATCAACTCCATGCAGTTACCTCTTGGTTTCAAATCATCATCCTCTGATTCAGATTCGCCTTCATCAGCCACTGCAATTGGAACAGCTTTCAGAGGATGAGCAGGCAATGGAGAATCCTAGATTAAAGACAGAGAAATAAGCATCAGTGAGAGGCCTGCTTTAAAAGATAAATTGGGAGAGCTATTATCTTACACATCAATCAAGCCAGCCTTTAAAAAAAGCACTCTGGAGAGAGAAGAATCAGTTGCATTGTCTATGCTTCTCACTAATGCAAAGATGGAGTGGAAATAGCACCATTACTGCTTCCAGTACACATGATAAAAGAGACATCAGGAATATGCAGCAGTGTCACAAGACATGTGGTTCTGGTCTGTCAGCTAAAATTTCCAGGGGCCATGCACTGAAAATGAAAATGTGACAGCTGCTGTGGTTCCTCCCAGAAAGAGATGCCTCATGAAAGACGCTAGGAAAGGTTAAAAAAAAGAAGTAAAAATGGATAGTCAAGTCACCTGGAAGTCTTCTTGCTGAGAGATCCTACAAGGCAAAGTCTATTAGTCCTCTGACTACAGGTAGCCACTTCCAGTGAAACAGTTCCTCTCACAACCACTCGTCTAATTTTGCAACAGGTAAACAAAAACGTTGCCAAGCATTCAGCTCTGCCACGCCGTGACACAGACCCACCGGTTCAGTGAACTTCACGGGCGGTGACTGCGTGTGCGTTGCCAGCCGCTGGTCCAGGAACACCTCCTTTTCACAAGCGTAACACCAGACGCGCAAGGTGGTCAGATTCACCGTCAGGTTGTGCTTTTTGGCCTAAAAGGTGAAATAATGAATCTCATTTGACAGCTGGCTCAAATTGAAGCACAGGCCTACCAGAATAGGGTACAGGAGATCACGTAATAGGAAAAATCCAACTCTGTCTTAAGAGGGACAATGGAGAAAAGCTCACCTGTGCATGAAGCGTGCTGTGGTCAGCAAAGGACTCCCCACAACCAACATAAGGACAACCAATCTAGTGAGAGGAAAAAGCAAAAGCACAATGGGCACATCAAATGACACCCTTCACAAAATATTCTGCAACTCCAGTCCTACCAGCAGCTGCAACTTCAGAACTGATCTTGCCAGTTTTCTAACCTACTTTTTTTATTCAGGGCACAGACCAAGATGAAAATTGGAATTGTTTGATTTAAGAAAAGAAAACCTGGAACCAAGTTTGCACTCATGTAAGGCTCCATTCTAAGGCAGCTGCTCCAACGAGCAGCTCCTCTGAGCAGTCTCAAAACATCTGGCCATTCCAGTGTAAAAACAAAGCGCCCCTGCCCACCCACACACCCCTTCTCATTCCTTTCTGCCTCGCTGCCCTGAGCAACATCTTCTGAGGGCTCGTACTTGCAGCCTCCTTTCACAGTTGCCAGCAGAGGCAGGGCCCAGCCAACAGTCGACACCAGGCATTTTATTCATTCCTGTTGGGACTGCCAGGGGACAGTCGCCTACGAGGAGTGAACTGTTACATCCTGGCATATTCTGACAGCATCAGCCTTTAATCTAGGGAGTCTTTTCATTGGAATCCATCAAAAAAATGGTGGATAGTTCTACTGTGAACCCCCTCTTTGCTTCCCGCTCTTTTTTTTTTTTTCAGTACAATACTTCCTTTTTAAAAAAGAATTGTATTAAAGAGAAGTCCCACCATATCATGCACACAAATAGCAAGCCATTTTTACCTGAAGACAAGCCCAGAGATTTGGTCCCACAGCTCCACAAGACTGGCAAGTTCCCTGCATATTCATGATAAAAGAAGGTTTGTTTGCTTGTTTGGTTTTTAAGTACTCTAGTCCTTCAAGAGTGGGAAACTTCTCTGTAAGACAGGCCTCACCAACCTGCAGCTCACAGTATTTTGTTTCTTAATATCACACTTCCAATTAAATACACGCTTAGCATTTCAGCTAAGAGACACCTTTGAGCAGGATAAAAGGACAGTGAGAAATAGATCAGATGGGGCTGACACAGGCTTACTTTATGGGACATGTGCAGGGTACATCAGCGTTGGAAAGAGAGTTTCTGCCTCTCCTCTAAGGAGATAGGCAGCATTTTCTTCAAAAAGCAAACATGCAAACCCGTGCACAGCAGCTAAAAGGGAAAGGACTGACAACCAGGACACCTTGTACCTTGGATTTGAGCAGCAGATCATCCCTGGTCACCTCTCCTATGGAATCCAGGTGAGGACAAATGTCTCTCATCTCCCCCATTTTCACCGACGCTCACCTGCGGGGAGGTGTTCTCCTGGGACAAAAAAGACAGTTCCTTTCAGCTACAGGTCAGATCTGCTCTCACGGATTGTAAGAGGATAAATTAGCACGTTTTGTATATTGGAGATTATGATACCCATCTTTAAGGTTCAGACATCAAAACAAACCTACACCTGGAGCCAGCGAGAGTAGCTAGCACAGTTCTGACCCGTTGTTGAGTGCCTGCGCTGTGGTATCGGATGTAACCAAGCAAGGCAACAGGGAGGAGAAGGAAACACCTGAGTAAAGCTAATATTCTGCACAATGAGGAATATGAGCTCAGAAATGTTCAGAAATTGTTTCAGGTGTGGGGATGTATTTGCTGTAGCCTCAAAATGAGAACAGTGACCCACTGACCACCCTCTTCTTAAACTCCCAGACTGTCTGGATCATGTAGCATCTCTGAATGATGCAAGGTCCTCCAGCAATAACTAAAAACTGCCATTAACTCCTATGTGCTTTACATATACAACTTAACTGGTCTGGAACGCTCTGTACTCCATGAACCTGACCAGACTGATAAGCTACGCTTTCCCTCCTAGAAACTGGGTGTTCTGTGCTAGCTCGGCAGGTAGGGTGGGAAAATAAACGTAGTAATCTGAACTGACTTCCTCTTGCCAAACACAAACATGCAGCGTGAAGAGATATAAATCTAATCAGCTGGTTTGCATGAAATTTAGATTAGAAGTGAAAGGATGCTGCAGCCCAAGACACAAGTATTTAGCATATGGTGTCTAGGGGCATCACGCTAGCCATTCTGTGCTCACCTGAACCCAACATTCCGTGACTATACTACTTCATCAAACACTGAAAACATTATTACTGCTGTAAATGAAGATGGCAAAAAGGAGATAGACTTAAGTGATCTGTAACACAGATAACCAGTCTTTAGGCTCTGAGGGATTTACCATTTGGTAGGCTGATTTTTAACAATATGAGCCACATAACTCTCTAAGACTGTACAAAATGTAACGACAGACTGTTCCACCCAGCTCGTACATCCAAGCACCACAAGTTCAGAGCATTTCATAGCTGCATGCTTATGAGCACAACAAACACTTTCATGGTGGTCCATGGGTATGTAAAAGACTTTAAACATATCTCAGTAACATGCAGCTACAAAGAGTTTGTGTTTCTTAAGCATGGTTTAAGTAACCTCACTTGTAGCAGTCAAAGAAAGAAGACACGTGACATAAACAACACAGACTAGGATCCAAAATATTATTATTGCATGGAAATTAAGGGGAAAATTCTTCAACTTTAAGTTCATCAGCATGGCTGCTACTCTGTTGTTTTCACATTTTGAGGACATATGAAAGAATTCCCAGTGTTACTTGGTCTGAATCACTGACAACGGGGAGAAAAGGGGAAAACGAAGAAGCCATATCAGCAACACTTATGCTGGGAGCTGAAAAGCTTGCCTAGCACCTTGCTTTGGCAGAAGACAAACCTCAAGGATAATTTTATAACAAGGTTTTTCCAGCACTCTCTGGAACTGAATAAACTGAACGGGAGGAGCAAAGCAAAACTGGTGGGGGAGGGAATGGTATTTGCATGCTAGAAAACACAACAGTGGTTTTAGCCAGGATCTCAGTAACCTGCAAAGAGATGCTTAACAAATGACTGAGCAATTTCACAGCTTCACAGAGAGGCAAGCAGCATAATGTAACATATGTTGATTTAAAAGACAAGTGACAAGACCGCATTATCTCTGGCTAACACATAAAACTGGGGCACTTTCAGGCTCCGAGTTCCTTCCTCAAAACTGACCCCGTTTCCCAAATGCATCAGCTGGTCCAGTTAAAAAAGAAAAAAGTATCCATGCCATGTTTGCTAGTTCACCTTCCTTGATTTCTTATCCTTTTCCTAGTAAATCTAGTGAACAAAATATTGTTTTAAAATCAACTCCAGACCCTTTAATCTTCACCAGTTTAAGCTAACTGGGAACCAGTTTTGGAGTACAATGTGTCTGGTGGATGTGGATGGTTTTAGCCCACTCCACGGGACCACCCCTCTACTCAAAATTAAAGCCATGCCTTTAAACTTTCCAGCATTGGGATGCCGATCTTCCCACCTAGGGCTTTTGAACAAAACAGGGAAAACCTCACTTTCACCTCTCAGCCCTGACTGAACGCATCAGGAAAGCTCTGAGTCGTGCCTGTTCAGAAGGAGGCATTCCATCCCTGCCTGCCCACGACTCCGCCTTAAGAGCTTTTGCTGGTGCACGCAGCTCGCAAACGCTGCTCAGGAAACCAGGAATTTAATGAAAGCACTGCCAGAAAGCTTAACTGTGCTTGTCAAAATGTACTGTGTATGACAGGAAAAGAAGTTACCTTAAAACAAGTCCTTCAGCCTGTCTTTCTCAAGCACCACTGTGGAAGAACAGCACTCAAACATGTCAGAACAATTCCGCCGTAACTGCAACCCACTTTCAGCTGCTGCCAAACCCTGCGCCTGTGCCTTCTACAGTAACACACTTCTCAGGGTTTTCTTTTTGCTTAAAACTACTGTGTGGTTTTGTACCAAAGGCAGAGCCAGCTGTCAAGAATTTCAGATACACGCAGATTCAGGGTCTGTGGAGTAACTCTTTGTATGAATACAAGAAATCCTAACACTGTTGATCTGCACAGCAACTACCAACTCTGCTCGCTTGTCTTGCATAACCTACCGAGAGAAAGGAGGCTCTGCGGCTGTTATTAGCAACATTTTGTACTGGAGATACCGAATAAAGAAGTATTTATCGAACTGCCCTCCTGACAAGAACCAGAAAACAGATGCTTCTGACTCTGAGCTGCCCATTTGCACCACGTCATGCATTGGAAAGCCAGGCATTTTATGCAGAACAGGCAAAGGAAACCAGGTTTTAGCACTGATTTATTACTGTGGGGCACAACACGACAGCGCGCCTACAGACTGAGCTTTTAAGAAACAAAACAACTTTGGTAAATCGCCCCCTCGCCCCGCTACGTTGCTCCTCAAGCGTGGCAGACCCCCAAAACACAATTCCTCTCCCGACAGACGCTACAGCTGTTAAGTGTGAGTGAGCTCGAACGTAAATACCCCTGGCTGGGATCGGGCAGGACCGAGCCACCGGCTGCCCCGCAGGGTCCCGCTCCGAGGGTGGCGGGGGCGCAGAGGCCGCTGTCACCCCGGGGAAGTCACCAGGCCCCGGGGGCTGCAGGGCCGCCCGGACACCGCTGCTGCTGCATCATCCCCGGCCCGGCGCGGCCCGGCCGGTCTCTCCGCAACACCGCGGCCGAGGCGGAGAGGCCGTGACGGGTGACAGGTCCCGGCCCGAGGCCCAACCGCCGCCACCGCCCCCAGCCCGCGGCCCTCTCTCACCTGCGGGATGCTCGGGGCGCCGCCGCCCCCGCCCCGCCGCGCCGCGGGGCTGCGCCTCAGGCCGGGCCGCCGGGTAGGCCGCGCCCTGCGGCCCGGCGCGAGGAATGGCCGCGGCGCCCCGA
>WHYT01016295.1:219408-271813 GCA_009806455.1 Tetrax tetrax
GGGCAGCGGGATGTGACGTCATCACCGAGCGACGCCCCCGGTGCGGAGCTGTGGAGGGGTCGGCGGAGCGGAGCGGAGCGAGCGGTGCCATGCCGGCCAAGAAATCCTTCCGCCGGCGGAGGGAGAGCTCCGAGGAGGAAGAGGAGGACGAGCAGGTCGCTGAGGAGGTCAGGTGGGTCGGGACCCGGCGGGGAGCCCGGCTGGGCCCACCGCTCCCGGGGCGTACGGGCGGGCCCGGCCCTGCGGGGGCGAGGCCTCGTATCGGTTCAGCGGTGCCGTGCCGTGCCGTGCCGTGTCACACCGCTATATCGTCACGTTGCTGCGCGGAGGCCCGTGGCGCAGCCGCCGCAGCGGAGCCTCTCCCCGCACAGGGGACAGGAGAGCCCCCGGAGCCGGGCGGGGGGCCCGAGGAGAGCCCCCGGAGCCGGGCTTTACAAGGCCGAGAGCAGCGTTCGGTCGCAGCAGAGCGACACAGACCCTCCCCTGCCTGGCACCTGCCCCTTTGCCAGCCCTGCGTGCGATTTCTACCATTTGCTTCGCTTCCACTTCTTCCTTTTGGAAACGGGCACTCGCAGAGGGTCCGTTTTGTTTTCAGATCCTTGTATTCCAAGCAAGATCTTTCCTGTTATTACTTTGTGTCTGAAGAATGTTTTATGATGCATAGTTCATGGCGGATAGCGAAAGACAAGCGTAATTAGGAAAAGTCCAAAAACCTAAAGAAACTAAGGATGTGGGCCAGTCTATACATAGAGGCTTGGTATTTAAATTTACCGTAAACTTTCTTCTGAGTCACTCATGCGCTGATGTATCTTAACAACCGTTCAGCTCAGTTATACTCGCTTGAGAGCTGCTGCTATTTTTGCTGTAAATTTGGAGCTTCATTAGTTCCCCCTTCCCCTGAGAAGTGACTGCATTATTTTCTTAGCTAGTGTCGGTTGTTGAAGGAGTAAAGGTGCCCTGCATTAACTCGTGTTACTCAGTGACCCTCCTTTTTACTGAAAGGAGAATATTGTCTGGAGATCTTAACGGGCGTGATCCTTGGCTCTTTCTTCCCATATTGGCTTCTTATTAAAGCTTTTCAACTTTTGGGTGCTTCTTTCCTCAGCTGAGGGAAGACATGTTGAAGAGATATACCCAGCAGGTGCCACGTGGCCTTTTCTGATTGCTTAAATAAATGGAATTTCTTAAGTAAAGTAAAATGGAAAATATAAATCTAATCTGTAACCAGAAAAGTGGACACTGGTATGCAGAAGTTCAGGGGAAAGTCTGTCTAGAAGATTCCATGTTAACTGCAGAAAATCAAATTAATTAATTGAAAACAAAGCATCAAGTACTAAGTCAAATATTTTTTTCTTCAGGTTGAAAGTTGAGGAAGCCAAAGAAGTTCAGAGCCTCAGAAAGCGACCCAATGGGGTGAGGTAAGGGATGTAGCACCAAGGATGTGATGTTTTGTCCGATGAAGGAATGTAACAGTACATTTCTCTCTTGTCGTGTGCGTGCTTTCAGTAGAAATCATTACATGTCGGAGAGTGCCAAAACCATGTTCTTGATAGAGGAGTTTCTGTGTTAAAGCCTGGGATGGAAAGGAGGGGGAGTTTGGTACAGGCACACAGTGTCAGTTTGCAGTGAGCAAGGCCTGTTCTGTGTACCAGCCATGATGAAAAAGATTCAGATTGGGACTTACCATGAAATGTATTTTCACCAAATTACTTTTATGCTGCACACATGGTTTAAATTGGATACTTTCTCACCTCCTCCATCCTAATTTCCCTCTCTCATCTAGTGCCATTGATCAGCTAATGAGCTAGTTGAAACGTACACCAGCAATTAACGTGGTTCCTTATTTTGGTGACTCGCTGGAAGGCACTGAAATCTGCCTTAACTTCTCATCTCCCACAGAACAGTAATAGTTCCTCTATCCATGTGGAGGGATTAGGAAGATGGACAGTTCGGTGCTAATACAGTGTGTGAGACCATCTGCTAGTTTTAGAGAAGGATTAAAAAATGCACTGTTGCTGGTAATATGTTTCCTTCCACTGATTTTTATTTACTTTCTTTATCCACTTGACCAGCGCTGTAGCTCTGCTTGTGGGAGAGAAGTTGCAAGAAGAAGCAACACTTGTGGTAAGTGCTAGACACTTTCATCACCTCGGCTCTAAAATTGTGAAGTGAAAAGATCAATGCAGTCCAGCTGATCGCTGTGGGAGTCTGGCCTGGGGTAGGACTGATGTCACAGCTCAATACTTAAATGTTCTCTGTGTTTTTACCCAGATTTCAGAGGCTACCGTTAAACTAGAGGGAAGCTTCAGGATTTCTCATTATTCCTTCTTTTACAGGATGACCCATTCCAGATGAAAACTGGGGGAATGGTGGACATGAAGAAGCTGAAAGAAAGAGGCAAAGACAGGTGGGTGCATATGAGCTCTGAGGATATCTCCCTGGACATGTTAATTAGTATTAAATGACAGCTGGTAATGAAGGAACCAGATGTTGTGTTGCTTTGAAGAGTTTAATATAATGCAGTTTGGGTAGTTACTGCTACCCTAACTTGTCAAAGTAGTTAAAAAAAAAAACCAAACAAGCCAAAACAAATTAAAAAACCCAAACCAAAACACTGCAACGTTGTGGTTTCCATTTAGGATTAACGAAGAAGAAGATCTAAACTTGGGAACTTCCTTCTCAGCTGAAACCAACAGGCGGGATGAAGATGCTGACATGTAAGTTGTGCTGCGTTGTGTCTGGGATGTTGAATTCAGAGTTGAGTGTCCCCTCACGATTCATTTTTTTCCTGTCTTGGATTTTGTGTAGTCTCAGAACATCTTCCCAGTTCTCACTGAAACTTTCTCTTGCTCTTTGACATTCTGGCTGCCAGACTCATGAAGGCTTTTTTCATGGACAAAGATGGGAAGTGCCAACCAGCCAGCTTGGCATTAATACTGGCAGGAGCCTTCCCTCTTCGCTGTTGGTTGTGAAAGAGCTTGGAGAATCTGATCATTTCTTGGACAACTGTGTCTTACCATTGGTGTTAGCTGAGTTATTGGAGAGATTGTTCGTCCCTCTCTCCTAGCTATGGGGACAGTGATGCAGCAGTGCTGGGACAGAGAACGGAAAGCAGAGTTAAATACTGTGTGTCTTTTCTGTGCTGCTGTTTAGGATGAAGTACATTGAGACTGAGCTGAAGAAGAGAAAGGGAATTGTGGAGAATGAGGAGCAGAAGGTGAAGCTTAAGAACGCTGAGGACTCTCTGTATGAGCTGCCAGAGAACATCCGTGTCTCCTCTGCCAAGAAGACTGAGGAGATGCTGTCCAACCAGATGCTGAGCGGCATTCCTGAAGTGGACCTGGGAATTGAGTATGTTGTTCACAGATCTGTTGTTTAAGGCTTGAATTGCCAGGATGAGCAGCTGTTGATTGGCAGAGCAGCGGTATGGCTGGATTATACAGCCCCAGTTTGGCTCTGTGGTGGGATTGAGCCTTGTTCTGGATTAGTGTGGTACCTAGCACAGCACATTCTACACAGAGATAGGGCTCCAGTGCAGCTTCATCATAAACTTCTGTGAAAAGGCTCTTAATTTTTATGACTTGAATCTAGCAGCTTTGTGGAGGATCAGTTTATGCTCTGCACTGAAAGAAGATACAGTAAAGATGTGAGCTTCCCTTTTGCCTTTGAAACAAAACATCTGTTTTCTATAGCACTGCCTCTTCTCTCAAAAAACACATCAAATACCATAGCAGTGCTATTACTATCCCCAAAATCTAGCCACCATAGTAGTACTTCTTTGCCTACTACAGTTCCTAAGTATGAATGAGTATTTTTTTCTTTGTTTTTCTTCTAGCGCAAAAATAAAAAATATCATCTCAACTGAAGAGGCCAAGGCCAAGCTGCTGGCAGAGCAGCAGAACAAAAAGAAAGACAGTGAAACTTCCTTTGTTCCCACCAACATGGCTGTTAACTATGTCCAGCACAACAGATGTAAGTCTCGTGTAGCTCTCCTGACCCAGGTGTGACCCTCTCCTATGCTAAGAAAAGCAGTTGGGACAGAATCTGATGCAGGAGAAACTAGTTCACGTATCAGCACAAGCAGCTGTCTGATTTTTTTTTTTTTTTTTTTTTTTTTTTTTTTTTTTTTTTTGGGGTGGGGGGAATGATCATATAGACTCCATCTGGCTTGGTCTTTTTCTTCCATCCTTCAGCAAGGAGAGGGACATATTACTCATGGCTTAACTTTCTGCTCTTGAACTCCCAGCTGACACTGCCTCCTAAATTTCAAGGCTTTTTCTGTAAGTTGTGTCCTGGGCATGTGCTGGAAATGCATGCCTTGTCTGCGATTCTAAGTGATGGTTTAGAATTGAGAGCATCCGTTTTGTAGGCTGCCAAAGCAGACAGGTGGTGAAGCAAACATAGACCTTACGAGACACAAGATGGGAATTAATTTCCGGGAGAGCCTCTCGTACCGCAACCATCTGGAGGAAAGACGGCTTTCTGCTGTGTCTAACCATGCTTACAGGGGTGATTTGGAGTCAGATTTGTGTGTTCTGAAGGAAATGAAAAGTCTCTGGGCCACTCCTGATGAAATAGTGCCACTGAAATGTGCTATATTCCATCTTACGTGTATTGATTATCCATAGAAATCAATTACAAGATGTTCTGATGTTCTATTGTTTGTGCTAAATATCAGTTGTAACAAATGAAATATGTCTGTTTGAATAACTCTGCTCCACATAATGTTCCTTATCTGATGTTTTCCTTCTTTCAGTTTATCATGAGGAGCTAAATGCACCAGTGCGAAGGAACAAAGAAGAGCCGAAGCCTCGTCCACTGAGAGTGGGGGATACAGAGAGGCCAGAACCTGAGCGTAAGCTGCTAATCTGGAATGCCATGAGACTGAAACTCTTCAGGGGTCTTGTGCAGAGAAATGATCTAGCTCTTTCTACGTCCTCTTCTCTGGGTGCTCTGAAATAGTGGGGAAATGGAGCCCCGAGAGGCTTATGAGGTCACATCTGAAGCCTCTTTAAGAGATGCCCAAGGGTGAAGTAGCAAAGGTCACAAGTGAAATGTGTTGCCAAAGCTGGCTGACAAGAGTTTGATGAAACCTGGAATAGCAAGGAATGCAAGGCTGGGGAGCACTGACAGCGAAAGCAATAACCTTTCACGTAGCGAGGGGCTCTATAAGGGAGGGGGTGGAGTTAAGGAAATGTCTCCTGTGAAAGGACGAGGTAATAATACTTCCTTCTCTTTCTTTTGAAGGGTCTCCTCCAAATCGTAAACGGCCACTCAATGAAAAAGCAACAGATGACTATCACTATGAGAAATTCAAGAAGATGAATAGGCGATACTGAAGAATGTGGACTGAAGTCTCCAGTTGTTCTTGTTTTCCACTAATAGAGGATTTTGTGTCCATGACCCGAAACAGAGTTGGGAAGAGTCACGACCTTCATGTGCTGATGTTGCCTACAAAGCTTTTGTTGTGATCTTCTAGTGAATCAGTTTGCAAGTGACTGAACTCTTTGGTCGGTAAAATCTTGTATATAACTTATTCTTATAAAAGAAGTTTTATAACTGAAAGTATGAGCTTTCATGGTTGGCATTTTTTAGTGAGGAAAAACTTGCTTTTACAGGTTCTTTCACCCTCTTAAAAAATTAAAAAAAAAAAAATCCTTTAAAAGCAGCAATGCTGTTTGCCATGTAAATATAAAGGTTTAAAGCTGGTTTGCTTGAATGCAACTTTGTAAGAGACCTCTTGTTTGTTCCCAAGGGCCTTTCCGGCGCCGCGTGTAAGGCTGAGACGCTGCAGCAGCGTGTTCAGTGCCGCTGCTCCTCAGCCTGGCTTGCGAGTGCTCTGGGAGAAATCGGCGTTGGCTGTGTCCAGCGCTGCCTCACTGCGCCTGTGGTCGGTGTCAGGGATTTTATATCATATGCTGTGTTGTTTTGTATCTTTTTCCCGCTGTAGACTTATTTCTGTAGCAGTTCACTTTATTTTAGCTGTGAAGAAGAAAATTGGATCAGGTTGTAACTGTTGAATTGGAGGAAAATTGCGTTTTTGGCGTTTAGGATCAACATGGCAGCTGGTGAAGAAGCCAGAGGACGCACAGCTGGTGTCAGACGTGTCTTCCCAGATGTAATGTGCAGGTACTTGTAGGCAAGATTGGAACTGGAAAATAATAAAAGTGTTGTTTTTAAGTGATTTTCTTAAGTAAATCACACTTTCCTTCAGGGATATATGCCAGTGCTTTCTGGATGCTGGTGGTAATGAGGGCCTGTGCAGGTGTTCATGTCCTGTCACTCGGGTGTGGAAACTCCAGGGAGGAGCAGGGGGTAGCCCTACTTTTTTACTTCTTTTTTTTTCCAGAAAAGGGGAAAAATCTCTGGGTTAGGTAAATACGCTAGTTTGTCCCCGTGCAGGTCTGGGGTGGCACCTCCCTTGAATGCCCGCAAACGCGGCGCTGCTAACTAACGCCCGGTATTTAACCGCCTTCACCACGCGAGGCCGCCATTTAGCTCGTGACGGCGGCGGGCGGCCCCGCCTCTGCCCGCACCCAAGATGGCGGCCGCCGCCAGCGTCGGCTCCGCCTCTGCCCGCACCCAAGATGGCGGCGGCGGCGGAAGCGGCCTTGCCGGGCGGAAGCTGCGGCGGAGCGCGGGGCCGGGAGGGCCATGAAGCTGCGGCGGGGAGCGCTGCCGGCGGCCCTGGGGCTGGCCCTGCTGCCGCTCCTCAGCCCGGCGAGCGCCGTGGAGCCCATCAGCCTGGGGCTGGCGATCGCGGGCGCCGCCGCCTCGGCCCTTACCGGCTTAATCTCCTACCCGCGGCTCTACTGCTACTTCAGGGAGTGCTGCCTCCAGCGGCACGACCACCGCGCCGCCGCCGGTGCGGGCTGAGGGGGTGCTGGGGGCCGGGCCGGGCGGAGGGGACGTTGCGGGGGTGGCGGGAGGGCGTTTGGGAGGGGGGTGCGGAGGCCCCGGGAGCCGGGCGGGGCCCGTGGGGCGCCGCTCCGGCTCGGGCGGCCCTTTGCCCCCAGCCTGGGGCTGGCAGCCTTCACGTCGGGGTGGGTGCTGGGGCCTCCTCGACGGAGGCAGAAGGCGGTGAGACCCCCGCGCCCCTCTCGGGGTTGACGGGTTGACCCCGCTCGCTGTTGACGGTGCGTTCTCTCCACCCAGCTCTGCAGGAGGATTTGGACAGGAAGCTGTTCGGGCAGCACCTGGTGAACAAGGTGGTTGTAAAGGCCGTGAGGGGCTTCTTGAACAACACCAACACCAAAAAGCCTCTTGCCCTTTCCTTGCACGGATGGACTGGAACAGGCAAAAACTTTGTCAGTAAGATAATCGCTGAAAGCATTTATAAAAGAGGTCTGCAGAGTAAATATGTCCATCAGTTCGTGGCCACTTTACACTTTCCTCACGCTCACAGTATCAACCTCTACAAGGTAAGAGTGCGCTGTGCAACCCGTGGCGATGGGGCGCAGCTCCGCTGCAGAGACTGCTGTATTGAATTATAAACGTTACAGCGCGATCAGTACTAGAAACCTAGATGTTGTTTTATGCTGTAATATGTGGCCTGTGCCAGTTTTGGAATCTTCTGTGCAGAACTGGGTAAATCCTAATGTCCATCAGGACTGGTTTCCCCGTGAATGTGAAGTTTTTTGCATGTGTTTTGAACCTCTGTTTAGAGAAGAATGATGTGGTTATGTTTTGTTCTACACTTTGCTTATAGATGTAATCAACTTAACAATACATATTATTCAGCAGGATTCTGTGGTTAGGGATATGCTGGTGGATACTGCAAAAAAAGTACTTGTTCATGACCTTGGGGAACCACCAATGACCAGTGACCTCCAGGTGTGTGGGTACCATGGCAAGCTGCAGCTTGCTCCCTGAGGCCTGGGTGTACTTTTCAGTTTTCCCACACACTGAGCAGGTTATTTAGTTTTTCTATTCATCCATTTCCCACCTGTAACATAAAATCACAAAATACTTTATTGTCAGAAAGGTACAGGTTAATGTATTTGGAATTGTTCTGCCAGTTTGGTGTCAGTGCAGTCCTGTAGGCAGGTGAATATCATGTGAAGCAGTAGCTGATATGCATGTCTTCTGTTTTGGTTTGGTTGTTTGTTTTTTGGTTTGTGGTTTTTTGTTTTTTTTTTTTTTTATTTCTAACTTTGTTAACAGCAGAGTTTGAATGAGTGACACCGTTATTTGTAGTGCTGAATGTTTATATTCCATTTGTATATGTTAAAAGTGGGAACGGGATGATCTAAAAACCTGACTTCCAAATGGAGGAAATAGCCATTTCCTCTTTTACAGCTAGCTTTTCCCCTTCTTGCAACTGAGCTGTTTTAAAATAAAATGGGTCCTTTTCTGCTTTTGTTTCAAGGTGATTACACTTGGGAAACTTGCTGCCCAAGGCAGCAGGAGGGACTCACTTCTTATCTACAATACATCCAGTGCAGCCTTCCTGTGCTGCCTCTGCAGTTCAGGGACTGAGTAAACATAAACAGTGAATATCAAAAAATGATGAATCATTTAAAATGGTCAGAACGGTTATTTCTCATTCATCTGCCAGCAGATCAAGCTTTTTTTCCCAATTACTTCATTATTGATCTTAAATGTTACACTTAAATGAGAGAAAAATGCAGCGCTTAAGTGGGAGAGCCTTTAAATACAATCAAACGTTAGCCCTTCTGGACAATATTGTGTTTTAAAAATGGCTTATAATTGTCCTCATTTAACTTGTGAATGAAACACAGGGCTGAGAATTGAATTCTGTTTCTTCTTTTACCAGTAACTGCAGGTGCAATTTCTCACTGGTGCTGTTCAGGTAGCAAATTTAGTACTGTTTGTAGCTTTGACACCTAAGCACCAAAGTGCTGCCAGAAATAATCATCTTACTTGTCAGGGCTTTGCTTTGTGTTGCTGTTCCTTAGCGGTACCCATTCTTTGTCCTACTGTGCACTTTCATTTTTGCTGTGCCTACAGGAATATCTTTCTCACGAGGAGATTTCCTGCTTGTCTCATCTCATCTCTTGGTGTCTTAAATTTTTTCCAGAACCAGCATGAGATTCTGTTAGTTTTATTTACAGCTTTTAACCATGTTTTAGCCAAGAACCCAAAGGTGTTAAAGTGATACAATTGAAATTACTCTTTCAGGACAAATGTCAATAAGCAGAAGTGCTTTTTTCTGTCTATTCATCATGAACTCTTTCAACATCTTTTATTTTTATGCCACTCAGGACCAGTTGCAGTCGTGGATTCGGGGAAATGTGAGCATCTGTCCCAGATCTCTCTTCATATTTGATGAAATGGATAAAATGCATGCAGGCCTCATTGACTCCATCAAGCCATTCCTAGACTATTATGAGCTTCTGGATGGGGTGTCTTACCGGCAAGCCATCTTCATATTCCTCAGGTAAGAAATGACTTCTCAGGTTTACTGTTCTGAACACTCGATGCCTTTTAAAACTACCTCCAGCTACAATCTTTATTTTCTCTTTACTTAGCAATGCAGGAGCTGAAAAGATAACAGAGGTGGCTCTAGATTTCTGGAGAAATGGGAAGACAAGGGAAGACATACAGCTCACAGATATGCAAAATGCACTGTCTGTGTCAGTCTTCAATAACAAAAATAGTGAGTAAAACTGTGATTGCTTTCGAGGTGGTAAAAGTTCCACAAAAGGGATGGGCCGCATTTAGCTGTGTTTTTGCAACTATGGTTTCTACTTGATGTGGCCTCCAGTTTTCGGCTAGCACAGAGCCTAGATGCAGTTCTGGGGCCGACAGTCGTCTCCTGAGATGAAATGAAGGTTAAGGAGCTCCGTGTGCACCTTGGCTACTGGCATGTTTGCTGTCCATTGGATAGCATGTGCTGGTGGAAGTCTACGCTGTGCATTTATTGACATCCTAATGGGCTAAAGGGAAAGCAAACAGAAATCTAGACAGTAATTCTAGGCTAGATATTGCATTAGCTGAAAAATCCTTAAGCAATAAATTGTTTTATTATGGGGAAGCTGCTTTCTTGGCCCCCAGCTCACCTAGCCTGTCTTGCTCAGTCTGTGAAAAGCACTCAGGCAGTTATTTAGGAGCTGTTTATGGGGAACAAGCTGACATTCCAGCCCTGCTATGGGCAGTCCAGTGCTTCCTAGGTTTCCTCACACAGGACTTCTGGTGAAAAGGGCTTTTAACATAATCAGGCTCTAAAGTTAGTATTGGAAGCAAACTTATTGCGGGTTTTTTTAGAAGATTAGATGCAAGCTCTAAAAAAAAAAAGGAGCAAGACACGCTGGTCTGAGAGAGCTGATAAGAGATAGAAACCCTGTTCCTCTGCAGGTGAGAGAGGTGAAGGTAGGAGACTAGCATGTGAGGAGCAAGGCTTAAATGCATTCAGTTAGAATTCATTCATTCATTCAACTCCAATAGACAACGTTTGTGTGTCTGTCGCAAGGCTTTATGCCCAAAGTACCATGAGAATTGGCTTGTATTTGGACTTATTTGTCCATTATAGGGCCCTAAAACCACAGATGAATTCTTACTGGTTTGTATCAGAGGGCGACAACGCGCATCTTGCTCTCATTCATCCCACGGTAGTGTTTAATTGAGGCGTTAAACCTCTTCTCTTTCCCTTTGTAGGTGGATTTTGGCACAGCACCTTGATTGATAAAAATCTCATCGACTACTTCGTTCCCTTCCTGCCTCTGGAATACAAACATGTGAAAATGTGTGTCAGGGTTGAGATTGAATCACGGGGCTATACTGTGGATGAAGACATTTTAACTAGAATAGCCGACGAGATGACGTACTTCCCCAGAGAGGAGAGAATTTATTCAGATAAAGGATGCAAAACTGTGGATGCAAAGCTGGATTATTACTATGACTTCTAACGCTTTATTGCTACAACCCGCAAAGAAGCGTATTTAACTTAATCGCAAAGTGGAGAACCCGGGACATTTCATTTTTCAAGCACTTTTTAAAGAAAGGAACATTGTTCTTTAACTGAAGTGTAAATAAGCGTCGGTGCCTCTGCAGTTTTATTCTGTCACTAATCACGGCTCCCCAGTACTTCGGCCTTGTGTTGCCAAGGTAAGAACGAGCTGCGTTGTGAATGCAGGGGTCTGTGTCTGACGGTGCCGAAGACTCCTCTGGGATTGTGTGTTGATCGTTGGAACCTCTTGGCAGACTGTTGGCATGTGTAGAAGGACTGAGACTATGACCTGATTTTAATTGGATTTTGATTTGACGTGGAAGATCTCTAGACAATACTGAGAATTTTACTCAAAGTTGCTATGTCTGTGAAAGCCTTCCTTGGGCTTGTGTAGGAGTATTCCTATAACTGCATTAAAAGTAGGATACATGTCTTTTGTTCTTGAACAGCTTGGCTCCAGTAAAGATAAGGGGGGATTCTGTAATTTAAAAAGTCCAGTGTCTTCTATTCAGCATCATGCAGTACCATTGTCTTTCTCGAAACAGCGGTGTAATTTGGTCTCCTGAGTATCAAACCAAGAATATGAAACTCTTTGGTGTCAATAGCGTTCAGAGGGCGGACTTCATATTGCAATGAAGTGAGTTCAAATCCTTGACTGCCACATCGGTGTAGCTGGTTCCTATTTTTGTTTGTGGGTTTTTTGTTTTGTTTGTTTGTTTGTTTGGGTTTTGTTTGTTTGTTTGTTTGTGGGTTTGTTTGTTTTTTTTTTAATACCTGCAGCATGCTTTCCAGGGAGTGATCTCAGGAGGGAGAAAAGTGTGCTGACTGGTGAGTCAGCTTCATGGAAAGGGTGTAAGTTCATGGGAACCATGTACAGGTTATACTTTACGCAAAGGAAAAGGGGTTTTCCTCTTTACTTGCATGTAGAATTCATGGGTGAACTAGCAGGGTTTTCCCTTTTTCCTCTTCTTGCGATACTGTATGCCTTAGAGGCAGAGATGAAGACAGATCCAAAAGCATTTGGAAAAAAACCGTGAAATTTGTCAACTGAAGTTACTGTGAAGCATGTCAGACTTGTTTCTAAATGTGAGCACTGCAGAGGCTTTTTTTTCACTCCAGTTGCTATTCAAAATAAACTTTTCTCATCAGAAGTGTATTTCTTAGCTACCTTCTGGTGTTCTTTGCATTGAGTGATTTGATCTTAATTTTGCACGAACGTACTGCTTGTTGAGGAAGAGCATGCTATGTTTTTGGTTGAAGTGTTTGGCTGTGCTTGAATACAACTGTGCTTGAAATCTCACATCTTGAGTTCAGAGGGAATAGATATGGGGAGGAGATGCCATTCTGCTACCTGGTGAAAGGGAAACGAAGTTTGGAGTGGAAACTGCACTTCTGGACCATCAGTACTAATTACATTTGCGCGATTTTTGTAGAGGTGGACTTTCTAGACGTATGTGTGCTGAACAGTATCCTAAAGATGAAGTTGTCTTCTGGAGAGCAGTTAAAACCCTGCTTCTCGTCATCTCCTCCCGCTGTGGTACCAGACTGAACACCCTGCAGGCTCTGATTGAAGCCGCCCACGTTTTCACTGGCAGCATCTTGAAGTTTTCTCTAAAGGGGAAAAAGGGGTCAGTAAGACTTCAGCTGTCCGGTTCTGCTGCAAAGTTGTGTAATATGCAAATGATCAGTTCTAGTATTTGTCAGCAAATGAGTGCTTTGAACTCCAGAATTCCTCTTTCTTTGATCTCCTGATTATAGCACATGACTGGCTAATGGAAAAAAAGCAGACGTGAAAACGATAAACTTTTACTGCTGTCTCGTACCTTCTCATCAGAAGAAGGAATTCAGCCAAGCAGTATTGTGGCTTTTCCAGCATTAACTGCACTGCTTTGTGTGCCATCGCAGCATCGATACTAGCATTTGACATAGTCCTAGATGGCTTAGAGGGATGGAAGCTTCCTCTAGAGGGTGTAGAAATGATGTTCAAAGGGTGGAGAGTGCCTCTGTTTAATCTCTCTTCTGTCCTTGAAAAGAGCAGAGCTGGCTAGGAGAATCTCCTGCATCTGGGTATGAGAAGTGTTTGTGCCTGAAATCATTCCCAGATTTGATCCTGTTGTTATTCCTTCCCTTTAGACTGCATGGTTTCAAAGCTGAGGTCCTCGGTCTTTCTTGCTGTGACTGGATAACTTTGGCCATTACTCTTTTTAATAGGCCACTTGGAACTGCATCAAACAACTTAAAGGAAAATGTCAAACGGTCTGATCCCCAGAGAACCAGTCCGTTGGCCAGGTAAGAGTAGCTGAGCAGTCAGAGACTGAATTTTGTTTGTTCTTACCGAAGTCCAGTACAAGCAGCTGCTGCTTTAATTCAACCTTTTTCTGTAGGGAACATTCCAAGATCCCATGCAGTGCTCATAAAATGAGAGGCTGTTAGAAAACAGAGATGTATTAAGTGCTGCATTTGATAGAAAAAGACAGCCTGGCCCTGAAATTCACCTGCCTAACACCCTGGGACAAGCAGCCAAGCTGTGGTGTGTGCAGAGCGCTGCAGGCACAGTGCAAAGTCCTCATGAACAAGACAGCTTACACTTCCCATGTATGTTCCTTGTGCATCCTTACAGCACAACACGTGGTTCACAACAGCGCGAACAACTGACTGCTCGGTGAGGTGCGAGTTGCTGCCAACAGCTGTACCTCACTTGAATTAGGCCGCTATTTACACGCTGGCTTCTTTTCAGTGCTGGAGAGGCTGCAGATGCTCTGGCCTGTGGAGCTACGAGGGCAAGGCTTTGCCAACTAGAGGAGAGGTGAAGAGCCGCCTTGAATGACAGCTTTCCAGAGAGGAGGAATAGTTAAACAAGCTCCCTGAGGCTTAATTGTCCTGCAGTGCCTGGCAATCTGGTAGGGGATAGTTATTAATGACTATGAGGCAGTGTGGGCAGAGACTTCAAGGCTTTTTCATAGGTGTTTGTTTCTGAGCTGAATGCCTTACTGTGCTGTTGGATGACTCAGCATGCTTTAATATCAACAGGCTACTTAATCTGCTTATCTGTTGTTATAAACAGATTTATAAGAATAAAGGAAGCTTAATAGAAAGCTGCAGTGCAGCTGGTTGAAAACTGCATAAACTAGTACTCTTCTATAGCTGAAAATGATTAAACCAAGAGAGAAAAGTGAAGATTTATTACAACTATAGTACAGTAGTAATATTTATGTTTTGAAATTGCACAAGTATTTTATATTTGGAGTAACTGAAACTGGATGCAGCATTCGCACCTCTGAATAAGTCAGTTAATGGGCAAAACATTACACAGGAAAAGCAACAGTCCAATGTCCCAAGGTTAATGGCTAGCTAGCATTTGGCTCTGGAGATTGCATCAGCACGAACAGTTTGCCAACATTTGACAAATTCCCTGTGGAGTTGTAAAAGGTAATTGACACTTTTTGTTTAGAGCTTAACATAAATACTAACCTCTCGGTTGTAATTTGAATTAACATAATAGTGGTGAGACCTCTAAGTTCTGCATCACATCTTAAAGCAAGTTTAAGTACAAGTGAGAGAGTAGATGCTGCAACACAAAAACACCCCAATCCGTCATACCAGTTTAAAAACTGCACTCCAGTCAACCAAGTGATAGGCACTTCTGTATTGCACTACAATATTTGATCCACAAGTGATGGATGATGAAACAGTTAAAGCTTGCAACAGAGTTTTAAATCCCAGCCTTACCAAGTGGGTGAAGGTTAAACGAATCTTTCCCACCTTCCTAACTCATCACTCACCCTTCCACACAGACTTTCTTTAATGTTAAAAGGTACTCTAAAACATACCTACTAGTGAGGTATGAGATTGTTGTTGATTGCTCCCATTTCCCCTACTCCTTTCTCTGAGACTCTCTAGGAAGACCTTTGTATTGCTGCTGCTGTATAAAAATACACTAAGAAAAATAACTTCTGCCATGAAAGTGTCTTCCAAGCAAGGTGAGAGTAGCATTACCTGCTCTTAGGCTACTGGGTGCAGCTGGGAGGAACCATCAAAGATCTTGCAGACTTCAGGCCCAGGAGCCTGTGTGCACATTAACCTGACGAGCTGTAACAGTCACATCCTCATGAGAGATTTTTCTGACTAAAAACAGGAGCCTGGCCTAGTATGCAGTAACAGTCACAGCCCTCAGCTGGGTCCCTCTGCTTAGGAAGACCTGGAGTTACCACACAAATTCAGTTAGCCCCCTTAGTTAGAAGAATATAAAGTTTCTTTTACAATTTATTTTTCCCCAAAGAAGCACAGGGGCAAGCAGTTACTTCCCCCTTCCACCCTTTCTCTGCTTATTCAGTAACATTTCCCTGAGCTCATCATGACTTTCCACGTTACTGTAGCAGGAGATGCCACAGCCCAGTTGCCAATCATGCCCTTCTGTCTTTGAATAGCTGACGCGGATCTGTAGCAGCCACAACAGCATCCATCTGCTGGAAAGGACAGAAACCCTTCCACCACACCATCTTCTTACTGTAAACCACCAAGGTATTCACCCTTGCAGACACTATCACAGCCCTGAACACACCACATCTCCCTTCATTTCACTAGCCCGTGAATGAGACCGTGTACAGGGAAGGGAATATGACTGCCTGGAAGAATTCTTCTGTTCTCCTTTGCTTTAGTGTATTTTTTTGGTGAAAAGAGGAATTAAATACTTAATAATCCAAGCACTTGGAAGAATAAAGCAGGAGAGGCTGTATCCAGTGCTGTATATATGTCACACTCAGAAATTCTCTATAGGTTAAAAGAAAACTAAAGGGGACAACATTTGGATACCAGCAGCTTCAGAGATCAACAGTAAGATGTTAAAAAAAAAAAAATTAAAAGGCCACACAGCTCAATCTGCTATTTTCACCATATTCCCTGCAACAGTAAAAAAGCTGAAGTGCAAATATACAGATTTCCAAAAGCTCTGAAAGTGCTTTGGAGACCTGAAGGGCAATCAATCCTTGGCTTTCGTATCTCTCATCCCAGTATCTTCATGAATATCCAGCTTGGCCTGTACAGTCTTGCAGCCTTTATCAGAGTAGATTTTCTGCTCTTTTGGGAAGTAAGTCATCTCATCAGCCACTGCTTGAACAATCTTTTCATCGACAGCACAGCCACGGGCTGTCATTTCAGCCCTGACGCACATCTTCACGTGCTTGTGCTCCAGGGGCAGGAAGGGGACAAAGTAGTCAATGAGGTTCCTGTCGATGAGGCTGCTGTGCCACAGTCCACCTGGAGGGGTTGGGAGAAAGGGAAGAGCAGGGCACGGTCAAGAGATGAACCCTCTCTTATGAAGTAAAAGGAATTTCTCATTTTCTGGGGAAAGTGACTTACTATTCTTGTTATTGAAGACTCCTACAGATAGCATGGGCTCCAAGTCTTTCAGCTGAATGTCCTCCCTGTGCTTTCCACTTGTCCAGAAGTCAAGAGCTGCTTTATTAATTAAGTCACCACCAGCATTGCTGTTCATAAAAGAAAAATGTACAGTGGTGAATACAGACACAACTGAACCAGAATTTATTTTTTAGCCAGTTACACATATTGCTAATCTTCTTGAAGTCAGACAAATCACCAAAACAGAAACCCATAAGCCAAAATTTAGGGAAAGTCTCCAGTTCTTTAAATAGCTATCAGTGTGTGGTGGGTTGACCCTGGCCAGCAGCCAAGCATCTACACTTGCTTACTCCCTCCTGCCTCAGTGAGATGGAAGAAGAAAATAGGAATAAGAAAAGTGAGAAGATCAAGATAAAGCCAGTTTAATAGATAATGAAAAGAGAAGGAAAAACCCCCAAGGAGGGCTAAGGAAATCACTCGCCACCCTCACAGTCAGACCAATGCCCAGGCAGTCTCCAAAGCTGAAAATCCCCGTTCCTTCTCTACCCGAGTTTTTACTGGTGAGCGTGACATGACATGGTGTTGAATATTGCCCTGGCCAGTTTGGGTCAGCTGTCCCAGCTGCATCCCCTCCCATCCTTTTGCCCACTCTAGCCTACTTTCTGGGGACAGCATGGGAAAAAGAGGAGGCCTTGAAGCTTTGCAAGCACCATCCAGCAACAGCCAAAACATGGGAGTCTGCTGCATGGCGTCAGACTTGCTCTACTACAGCCACGGGCCACTCGAGCTCATAGCACTCCCCTCTGCCTTATAAAGAGGGGCTGCTCCAGAGCAGTTCTTTTGCTGTTCTTTGAATGAGATCCCACGAGAACATCATTGTCATCATGAACAGATTTACCTCCGTATCTCAAAATGACTGAAATAGGAGCTGCAGACCTGAGGAAGATGAAGATGGCTTTCCTGTAGGACACCCCATCAACCTGCTCGTAATAGTCTAAGAATGGCTTGATAGCGTCAATGAGACCCGGATGCATTTTGTCCATCTCATCAAAAATGAAGACCGAGTGGGGACAGGCAGTGACATTGCCCCGAATCCAATTCTGCAGTTGTTCCTGGAACAAGAGGTTGAAAAACACTGAAAAACTAGGTGTCCTGGGGACACACTGCAAAGTATTTGTGTGTGACAGCCTCTAAGGACACCCTTTCAAATGTCAGCATCACACTTACTGGTTATACTTTTTTTTTTCCTGAAAGGAGGACCATAAGCTCTGTGACTGATCCCTTTAACCCGCGACACTGAATTTAAATGTGAATTATTTTCCTGCTCAAAGATGAGAGCCTTTCTCATTCTTTCTGAAAACCTGGCTGAGATGGGAAGTCTTGGAGAAAAGATAGCTTATTTTTGTTTGTTTGTTTGTTTGTTTTTTTAAATCTGTTTCTTCTTTCACACAGAAACCACTTCTATCAAAACATCAATTTTGGGCTCCTTCAAACATCAAAACGTGAGGATCAGAATTCTGCAATGTCAAGGAATTAAGTCATTTGAAAAATCTCTCATGCAGGCTACACTTTCCCATTGCCTAGTGCACGGTGGACGTGCTGGTTTTGGCTGGGATAGTAGCTAGCGTGGGGCTATGTTTTGGATTTGTGCTGAAAACAGTGTTGATAATACAGAGATGTTTTCATTAACGCTGAGCAGTGCTTACACTGAGTCAAGGCCTTTCCTGCTCTCACACCAGCCCCATACGAGCTGCCGTAAAGAACATTAACTCTGTGGCAGCCAAAAGCTGCCCAGTGGGTTGACCTAGCCAGCAGCCAAGCACCCCAGAAGGATGGGGGAGAGAGAACAAAGAATGAAAGTGAGAAAATTAATGGGTCAACACAAAGACACTTTGCTAGGCGATGGAAAGAGGAAAAAAAACCAAAGGGAATCACTCATGCCCTGACACATGCAGACCAATGCCTAGCCAGTGTTAGAGCAACAACCTTGGAAGCCAAAACTCCCCACTTTTTCCTTTTTCTATGTAATTTTTTATTGCTGAGTATGACAGCACATGGTAGGGGATATCCCTGTGGCCAACTGGGGTCAGCTGTCCCAGCTGTGTCCCCTTCCAGTCTCCTGCCCACCCCAGCCTGCTCACCAGGAGCGGAAGAGAAAAAGGAAGTTTTGAGGCTGTGCGAGCACTGTTCGGTAACAGACAACACACTGCTGCGTTATCAACACTGTTTTAGCCACAAATGCAAAACACGGCACCGCAGGCGCTGCTATGGAGAAAGTTACCTCCATCCCAGCCAACCAGTGAGCACAGTTTTATTTTAACGGCGGGATCCTTTCCTACCAGCAAGCACGGCAGAAATCAGCAGATGGCATCAGTGAGAGAACAGCATTAGGAAATTACTCTCGCTGCCTTTCTCTTTCATTTTGTGAATGCATTTCCCCCTCCATCTCTCCTAAGCACCAACTTTGGAAATAACCAGGTGTAGACTTCCCGTTGTCAGGTATCTGAGGAACTTGTGCAGCACAAACAGCCAAACCCCCTACAAAGGGGCTTAGAGACTTGGGGTAACTGTGTCCCTCCTCACCTTGTAGAGCTTGAGTTGGTCGTGGTGGGGGAAGTGCAGGGTGGCCAGGAACAGATGGACAAACTTGCTGCGCAGGCCGGCAGGGTGGACGTGCTCCGCCAGGATCTGGCTGAGGAAGTTCTTGCCGGTGCCGGCCCAGCCGTGGAGCGAGAGCGTCAGTGGCTTCTTGGGGCTGGGGTTGCTGCTGAAGCCCATCACCGCCTTCAGCACCACGTCCTTGGCCAGGTGCTGCCCAAAGAGCTTGGTGTCCAGCTGCACCTTCAGTGCTGCGGGGAGAGGGAGAGCTCAGCATCGCATGGCCACCCGTGGGTGCCGGTCACTGGCCCCGCACTAGGCAGACTTGGCATGGCCACTGATGGGTGCTGGCCACACACCAGGCGAGCTCGGCATGGCCACCCATGGGTGCCGGACACTGGCCACACACCAGGCGAGCTCGGCATGGCCACCCATGGGTGCCGGACACTGGCCACACACCAGGCGAGCTCGGCATGGCCACTGCCGGGCAGAGCCCAGCATGGCACGGCCGCTGCCGGGCACACCGGGGGCTCCCCCCGGGGCAGTGACCGGTTACCGGAACAGGCTCGGGGATCCCAGCCCCGGCGCCCCCCCCCCCAACCCCCGTACCGGTGGCGTTGAGGCGGTGCCCGGCTCTGGGGCAGCACTCCACGTAGCTGCAGTAGAAGCTGGGGTGGGACAGGTAACCGGTGAGCGCCGAGGCCACGCCGATGGCCAGGCCCACGCTGAGCGGCTCCAGCGCCGCCAGCCCCGGCAGCAGCAGCCAGAGCAGCCCGGCCGCTCGCGGCATGGCGGCTCCGGCCCCGCTTCCGCCCGCCAACCGGCTGCGGACGGGTGGGCCGACGGCAACGCCCCGCCCCGCCTGTAGCCGCCGCCATCTTTAGGAAGGGCAAGGGCGGCAGTCCCCGCCCTGCTGATAACGGCGGTGTGGAAAACTCCTCCTTCGCGCTCGGGTTTCCACCGCGGTGAAGCAGGGGACGGTGGTGCTGATTCCTGTGTGACATTCGTGGGTGACAGCCAGTATAAAGCAGACTGGTACTGAGAATGTTGGTTATTAATTAGGGCAATGCTAGGGCTTAAGGTGCAAACACTCTTGGCTCAAAAGTGGGAGGTTTTCCTCCAAAATACTTCCTTTTGGGAGTGTTTCTGTGGCAAGGAGAGCAAACCTCATCACTCACATATATCCCTCTTCTGCTTACTCTGTGCTGAGAGTGTTGCCATGTCCTGTGTATTTATTCAAGAGCTCTACACAAGGTGCCTCTGGTATGGGGCAGCCTGAATCCAAGGAGGAGCGTGTGGATTGAGCTACAGGGAGGGGAAAGGAGTGGTTCTTCCATCTGCAGTGGTCTTGTTACCGAAATCCGGAATAAAACTCCTTAACAACAATGAGAAGTTAAGAAGCAGGCACTTCTTTATTGCAGCGCTGGGCGCACGGGGGATCGCTCCACCCAGCGTGCGCGCCTGTCTGATTCAATGGCACCGTTATATACACATTTGATATGCATATTCAATAGATTTATGAGATATTGTCATGCATAAACATCAACATTCTGAGAAATCATTATAATACGGCTCCTCCCATTTACGCATGCTCAGTAATTTGAGTCGAGGGTCTTTTGGTGGTCTCGGGGGTCTTCAGGACGCCCCCTCCTCAAATTTGTCAGTTGAACCCCTCCTTGAAATCTCTATGTACAGTTCTGAGAACAAGGTCCCCTTGTCCTTTAATCTTCTGGCTTGAAAGTGGCAGCTCAAGGCCCCAGCTGCACAATGGGTGCCTAACTACCCCCGACACACCGAACTATCTAGGATAAGGATATGTCACCTTTGTTTCTTTTCTGGCTTGAAAGTGGCAGCTCAAGGCCCCAGCTGCATAACTGGTGCCTTTTTCTACCACTCTCCTAACTAATTAGAATGAGAATATTTCATATATAAAACTTAACCCTAGAGTTCCATGGTTAGTAAGAATCACCCTACATTTACATTTCAAATTCATATTGATTTAGTATTTTCCATTATCAATTATTAATATTGCTATTGATTATAATTCTACTGATTAAAGTCCTTGGTTTCCTAACAGTGAACTGGTATTCGTAGCAGATTTGCAACACTTTGGAGGTTTTGCAACAGTCTTGTAACCAGAAGATGCGGCATTTGGCCTTGTACTGCCTAGATGCTCAGAGTCACTCTGGAGGCCACAGCCTTGCAGCCTTTGCTGGAGCAGAGCCTGTCTTCGCTGGGGTAGTCGGTCATCGCTGAGGCAATCTCTGGGGTGAGGTCTTCATCCTCAGGATGCCTTTGCATGAGCAGCTCCTCCCGAACATACTCTCTCACGTGTTTATATTCAAGAGGAAGGAAAGGGATGAAATAGTCGATCAGTTTCTTCTGGATCAGTTTACTGTGAAAGAAACTGCCTGGAAGAGAGAATGGGGGGCTTTGCCATCGGAGCGCTGTGGAGGCCAGTGCGTTTCTGTGCGCTTCATGGATCATTTTGCAGAAGACATCGGTAGTCCTGGGACTGAGCCTTGAGCCCAGAGGTACTCACTGTTTCTGTTCCTGGAAATTGCCTCTGAGAGCAGAGACTGGAGCTCCTTCACAGGAATGTCTTCTCTTCTCTTCAGCCTTCTCCAGTAATCAAGGCCAATCTGTTATTTTATCTCTGCCTGCATTGCTGTTAGGAAAGAGATTCAGTGGCTCATTAGAGCTGTATCTTTGCCATCTTTATTGCTTAGATCTCGGTGGTGCTTTAAGTGTGTGCTGGAGTGGAGGTGACATGTGCCTACATGTATGTTGCCCAGAGCTGGGAAGTGACAAGGACCACGCAGTCTCCCCTGGGACAGCTCACTTGTCTTTATGGTGTTGAATAGCTCAGAACTTTTGGCTGACACGACGGCTGTGCATGTTCATTGACAACATTCTTTAAAGACAGACAGCAAGGGACCTTGAGCTGCTCAGCCATGCTGCAATCAGCTACAAACCTATCAAAAATTGTCACTCCCTTTGTCCCTGCTGATTCTGTGGGACTGTAATTCCCTTTTGGCCTGTAGCTTTCCTTACTTTAGAAAGATGAAGATCGCTGTCCCATAATAAACACAATCAATCTCTTCCTGGTAGCCAAGGAATGGCATGATAGACTCTATCAGGCCATGTGGCATCCGATCCATTTCAGAGAAGATAAAAAGGGACCTTGGACAGGCACTGACATTCCTCACATCCAATTCTGCAGCTAAGAAAAGACAAAATTATCTGTGATTTGCACTCACAATTGCGGATAAATTGGAGAAGGTGAGATAAAGCTGGAAGTACCTTATAGAGATGGGTAAATGAAAGGTGTGGAAAATGCAGTACTGTGCTGAAGTGGTGCGCAAACCTCCTTGGTGGTATGTGGAGCTTATAGAGGTTCTCTGCAATGATACTACTGACAATTTGCCTGTTCCTGTCCAGTCATGGAAGGACATCACCAGAGGCTTCCTGGGCCATTTGGAGTGCCTATCTGCACTCAGAGCTCTCAGAACTATCTGGATAGCAAGATGCTGGCCAAAGCATTTTTGGTCCAAATCCATCTTTATAACTGAAGAAATGAGGGGAGAGGAGACTCAGAAAATGCTGTATTAGTCCTCTCTCTTTCTTTGGCTGCAGCTGAATGACCGTCAGGGAGAACAAATGTTCGCTGCCCTCTGGCCATGACAAGATTATGAATCAGCAGAGAATCCAGCTGAGGAGCCGACTCATGAATCAGACTGTCGATGGCATTTATGAGAAACGAGCAGTTTGGATGAAATAGGCAGGACTCCCAGCGGTGTTTGTGGCCACTGCCTCCTATGAAGTCCTGGGATGGGATCTAATGTATTTGCAGAGACTGGTTCACTGCATGTGCTCTTTAACTGTTTTTGTGGCATCTAGAGTACCTCACATTTATAGAGGAGTGTGCTGTTGCTATATCAAATTCTCTTTAAAAAGTACCACAACTGGTGTTCCAGTGGCTAAAGGACTAGAAAACAGCCAAATCCAGAGCTGGTAGGAAGTGACGTATTGAAGTACCTGGAGGCACACAGATCTCCAGCAGTTGAGGATTTGTTTTGAAATCTGCATCCCAGCTCTGAAATGAAACAATATCTGTAATTCTATGACAAAGGGAAGGGGAATTTCCAGGTGGCAGGATCAGGAGTTTATTGTTAAAAGATTGCATAAGGTCTCTTTTTCAGACCATGCACTGCAGTTCACTGCAGGCAGAGTAAAATAACCCTTTGTTTTCACTCAGGACTGCCAGCCTGCTTGTCTCAGGGAAGCAAAGCACCATTTTTTAATCTAGACTTACCACTAATTGCTGCTCATTTGACATGTATTAGAGGCAACCACCAGCTGGGCATGGGATACCACTGGAGTATCCGTCTCAAGAAGATGTGGGATTATTTCCTTAGCTCTTAGCCTTGAATTCTAGAATTTTGCTGCTTCTGCCAATATAAACCAAGGCACCAGGCAGGAAAATGCTCCAACACTGCCACGAGAAGCAGGCTGCATGACCGCTTGTGGGACAAGCAGTATTGGGTTAGTACAACCTTTGCTTTCAAAAGCCACCGTGGGCTGTAACTCTTCTCTTTCCACAACTACCCCAAAGGAGGCTGGCATCAAAAAGGAAGCCCTCACCACCCTCACTGACAACTTGACTCGAGGTGCCCTTGCCTGATAAGTTCAGCGCATCCTTCGTATCGCAGCACCCCAGGAGACTGCACCTGAGCCAGGAGTGAGGGGAGAGGAGCTCCCAAGCGACAGCAGCACCGTCCATGAAGAATGAAGTGCTGAGAAGGGTCCAAAGCTGGTCTCAACATGGGCACAAGAATGAAGAATACAGCAGCATTCTGAAGCTTCATGGTGGGAACTGAAAGCCAGCCTGGCTCAGCAGGAAAGGAAAGCAAAACAGAAATTGCAGAATGACTTCCTGGAGAGCGGGGCCTGAGGCTGTTCAGGAGGATGGAAGCCAAGTCTCCTGTAAGCTGGAGGTGTTAATGAGTTAACAGGTTTATCACACTGCTCCTTGAGAAGTGAAAGTGTTGTGAGCAGGGTATCACCCCATGGGTGGAGTGAGTTTCATCAGAACAGTCCCAGCTCTGAGGGGAGCAGGACTGGAACCTCACTGCATCTTAACCAAGGTGCTAATTGTTCTGGTGATTAACCAAGAACATAGCGATGCTTGTTTTGGGCTTAGTTCAGAGTGCACCTGGCATTGCAGAGTGCAAAGATTTCCATAGCAGTGGCTGGAGCTCTGCAAGCTCATAGAACTGAACGTGTCAGAAAGCTGCTTTATTAAAAACAAGATCTCAGAGCAGATATTTTGTCCTGACAACTTCATGATCCTCCTGCTGCAAAAAGTGTGTTTGCCAAGGGGAAGGACAGACACTGAAACAGCTTTCATTTTCTCAGCAAATCATTTTTTTTTTTAATGAAAAAAAAGTGAAAAAACACTTTGAAGTAATTCTCATTTTATTTTTAAAATCTCATTGGAAAAACACTGAGCAGCATTATTTAGTATTCAAAATACATGCTGAAGGTTTGACTTCTCTCTTAAAATGAGTGCCCTGTGCTGCCAACTGCTGAGCACCTGGGAGGCCCCGTTCTTCCCTGTTTTGAGAGAATCCTCCTTGTCAGCTGCCCTCAAGTCTTGAGATGGGCACAGCTTAGACCCTTGGCTCACTATTCCAAAGTAGTTTGCCCAGATGACTCACCTACAGAGAGGTGTCCTCAAAGCCCCAGAGTTTGAGCTGCGGAGAAGCTAACACCTGAGGAGTGGGGCTTGCTGGGCTTGCCGGCTGCGGTCTCTCCATTGGGAGACCTGGATGCTGCACAGAGGCCAGAGGAAGGAATTGGCAGTGCCATATGCAGGTTTCCGTGTTGCCTGGACTCTGTCAGAGCTCTCTTGGAGACAGCTCAAATGATAGTTTTACAAAGGTGGTTTAGTGTCACTGGGAATTTTCCAGTCAACTGTTTCCTTGATGCAGCGGTCCTCTGCATTTGTCTGTGCTGAACACTAGATGGGGTGTCAGACAAAGGTTTTCAGTCCAGGATTTACAGGGTAGAACAATTTTTACAGAAAACTGAGTCATGCCTGAGAAAAAACAGAAGAGAGAGGAATACACATCTGCAGAGCCGACCACTTGTGTTATGAAACGTGATTTCTTGTGATACCAGACAGCCCGGCCCTCATGGCTACAGAGCGTTCGTGGAGAGGAAGAGCCTCATAGGCAATTTCGCAGGAGATGGAGAACAGCCAGAGTCATCCTACAAGGGGAGACGGAGAGTTTAGATAAAGAAGTGAGGCTGTTTAGCTGGGATCTGCATATTCTCTTGCCTGTACATCTGAATTAAAGGTGCAAGCAGGTTGCGTTGCTCACCTCGCAGGCTTCAGCAGATATTTCACCATTCCTCTGTAGAAACGGAGTGTGGTCCCATGAATGCTGAAATGGATTGTCACCCCTGAATCAGTCTGGGATAAGGCATAGCGCCAAGTTGTGTCTTGCAAGAGGTGAATTGGCTTCACCTCTTTGTTTATGGTCCACCCTTTCAAACTTGGATGGCATAGAGCTTCCTAGTGATGTGTGAAGGGAGTGATGAGATGTCCCTAGCAAACTTTTCATTGTGGTCTTGTGTCCTTTCACAAGGTCTCACTAGCCTGGAAGGGATTCCATCTCCCAAAATGCAGGTAGGAAATGCAAAGTGATATGCTAGAAATAACAGAGAGAAGGAAAATTACTTCATCTATGCAAAAAGAAGGAGTAGCATGGGACACATCTATAGATCTTCTCCTTTGCATGTGGGAGGGAGGTGGCATATATTTCCTATACAACAATAGGATGTATGCTGCATAACAGGTACCAGATGGGTGTTTAAATAACCTTCAGCTGCAACATGTCATGCTGTTATCTCATTATCCCTTACAAGTTAAATGGGTTCAAGCTGGGCCCGGACATGGATGAGATGTCTAATAGCAGTGGTGAGGCTGACATTGATGGCAATTTCCTTGAACAGCTGTCTGGAAGCTCCAGGTGGAGCACAGACCCTGGGACACACAGTCCACAGTGCAACGTCTTGTTGCCTGTTGTGTTCTGCTGATGAGCACATTGTTCTTTCATCTCAACGCCCTCCTGTGCCCTGGGCACAGAACTGGCATCCTGTCATGTATTCACACTGGCCCCCTGACCTGCACATGGAGGGATGGTGGTCAGCCAGCAGTGGGTCATCTTGAATCAGCTGCCACAAGCTGAAATTTTGTAGCTGAGAAGAACTTTCAAAAAGCATTCGGTGTGCAATAGTTGGTGTAGAGTATCCGTGATTTGCAGTGTTGATCAGTGATGGAAGTGATGTGGTGGGAAGGGCTGTGGGTGGGAGTGGTAAGGACATGGAGGGATTATAGGAAGAGAGAAGGTAGGGATTTGGGAAGCAGTGGTACGAGCTGGAGGATATGAGGTGTTTGCGATGAGTAGGTTGGAGTGATAAACCTCGTGTGTGGCAAAGGGAGAGAGAAGGGATGCAGAGATGGAGTTCTTCAGACTAAGGATGAGGAGAGAAGGAAGTCCCAGACGAGAGCGTTGTCTGGCCTTACTCTGCTTTTGGTATGTTGAAATATTCTGTCACCCACCTGCAGTTTGATTTGTACATTGTTGATTTAAAGTCGGCATTCTCAGGACTTGGGGCTCGCGGCTCCATGGCAGAGAGCCTAGAGAATGTGGGATATGGCTGGTTAGCACGGCTTTCTGAGCACGAGACAGCATACCTTGCAGTTGGCTGGAGAGCCAAGAAACATAATGTCTCCAGCCAGGGGACAGGGTGCTAGGAATTGATGTTGCAGCCCTGTCTTGAGTTCCTGGAGTGCAAGAGGTTTCCAGGTAAGAATTGTACGGTCAATGACTCAATGCTTTTCCCAGGAAAAATCTTTATTTTTCTCGGAGAACATATAAGGTCCTCAGTATTTCCAAGTGCTTTGTGAAAGAGGTTTGGTAATATGACTGCCATTTCACACAAGGCGCTGGGCTGGCAAGAGGTTCTTGCTGAAGGTTTCTAATTGGAGAAGAAGAAGTGAGCGACTCTCTTTTTCCCTATGTTCAGTTTAATTTCTACCTGAACATGTCTCTGTCTGTGTCTCTTTTCTCCCTGTCTTCTGACTCTGGCTAGATGTTCTCTAATGTTTAGTTTTTCTGAGGGGACTTTGGTTTATTTTTGCCCTTCCTCCCCTCAGTTTGTGTGGTTTGGGTTTGGTTTTTTTCCCTGCTTCAATTTCAGCATCATCTTCCAAGTACTTCTTATGCTAAACATAGAGATGAGGCAGTGACAGGAAAGGGCTGCCGCTCTGACGTACTTTGGGATCTTTTAAGAGTGGGATTGTGGTGGGCTTTATCCAAATACAGAGCCTGGCTAAGCTCTGAGGACGACGCTAATGCTGTGGGAAGGCTCTGACTCACTGGAATGTGTTCGTTGACCTTTCTGTAATGTGACAGTAGCAAAAACACAAGACACCAAAATCTACATTAACGTTGAGCAAACATTGTCTAATCCTAGCAACACCCAAGGAGTCAAAAGACTGTCATCCTTCTCTTGCAGGTAGGAAAATTGAGGTTTGCAGATGATGAAAGTTCTTCTTAATGTGGTAGTTCATAGCAAAAGGTTTAGCAATTCTGTTCTGTCTTTGAAATCTTTACTCAAGAGCCTGAGCCATAATTTGCCTTGGGCGGGCTTAAAAATCCTTGTCTGGGTTACAAAATCAGAGTCCCTTGTGTCAGCATGGGCTGCTGTGCTGTGTGAAGAGGGACAGTCCGACAAGGAAAGATACGGATGAGCTTGGGATTTGGGTGAAGTGGAACATCATACATATGTCCAAATAAGTCTGCTTGTGTGAAATAATTCCTTTGATGATGTCTGAACCCTTGTAAAATTTTGATGTACCAGCTGAGGTTTTTTTTTTTGGTTTGGCTGCTGTCTCTAGAAAATGCAATTGAGAGGTTCTTCTCTACACTGGAAAAGGATTTCCTTTCTGGATGCCCAACCGTAAAGCCCCTTTGCCTGAGCCTGTATTGCAGTGAGACCAGAGTCTCACTGTGCTGTACAAGCAGAACAAAAAACCAGCCCTAAGGACCCTACCGTGTTTGGATGCAGTGGTGGTCCAGACCAGAGCTTTACCTGGTCTGCACTGGTACAGCCACTACCCAGAGCAACGAACAGCAGCTGAGGATCAAGCAAGGTTTCTCAGTGCTGCTGATGCCCTTTGGCCAAGGTGAATGGTGACGGTGTCTGCAGAGGGAGACAAATGTGATTTTAATCTGATACCGAGTGGTTTTCAGCAGGTGGAGCTACACCGGTCGTGTTACCTGGTAGGAACAGGAGTGAAAGGTGGGGGAGAGGAGGTGTTTAAAGCCATGCTTGATGTACAGCATCAGTGTGGGTAAGGGAAGCGGCCGTCTCACATTTCTTGCCTCCTGTGGGAACTTCCTTGAAAGGAAATGTTTTATAGATAAAAGTGCAAGGTGACAAGCTGGCAGGGCACTTCTTTTCTCTTTGTATGGTGAGACCTGATGCTGAAACCCATTTGATCTTTCAGTCATACCCACTCAACCAAGCAATGATGGATGGAGAAGGTCTGAGAACAAGCACAGGGAGTTATTTAAGTGCCCAGCTCCTCCACAGACCACTGTGTGCTCCAGTGGGAGAAGGGATGGAAGGAGGCAGCCCTTTGGCTTTGGAAAAAAATGAGAGGTTTCTGCCCATCTGAACAGGAGACACCTGTCACTATCCTGGCTTTGAGGAGAACAGTTTTTTAATCTATAGCTGAGTGATATTAACAGGTGTCCATTTCTAAAATGGACTTTCATGGCATAAACACGGTCCAAGCTCAGATTTTAGTAGATTTTAGTGCCAGGAGTGAAGAGGTTAAGGTATAGCTTGGAGAAAATAGCTGTTAGGAGTTTAAATACCAGTGCTGCAAGGACACTGGGGCTCAGGCAGGTGTTTTATGTGCTGGCTTGGGTGTATCCTGTTGCAGGGCAAGAGGATACAGCAGCTCAGGGTCTAATGGTACCACCCAAAGCCAGGTGCAAATAAACAGCAGCAACCACCTATGGACCATGCAAATCCACCTGGGCTGACAGCTGAGAGAGGCACCCTCAGGGCAGGAACTGAGTAAAGCAAAGCGGGGTGCAGGGATGGGAGGGATGTTTTACCAGCCTCGCCTTTTCACCCCTTGCCGCTGCAGAGCTGGCTCTGCGCCTGCCTAATTGCCTCTGGGTTTTGATTTCAAGGCCTGTGTTGTGCAAGACTGGGATGAATAATGCATAAAGTGGTAGCGATAGAGCCAGTGGACCAGTGGACAGGCTATCAGGTTGCACTGGCATGCTGGCAGTTAGACTGTTTTGACTTGTAAACTAAACACTCACGGTGCAGACATCCTCTGCGGTTTAGCGATTAGATCTGGGGACTGCATTTGGACTCCAGGGTCAAGCCAAGGTGCTGTCACCCAGCTCTGAGCAACATGGGGTAAGTCACATTATCTGTGCTCTTTGGTAAGATGGGGATGCTGGGGGAGTTGGATTTCCATCCTGCCTTTGGTTTTTTTCCTTCTTTTTAGAATTGAGTCCAGAATCTGAAACTAGAGACTGTTCCTGTTTGGCTTTGGCTGGGCTCCAGTCTGGGGCTGGGACCTGCTTACTGGTTTTGTTCTCCAGGCTGGCTTGGAAGCAGCTGGAGTGGAGTAGCTCTTGGGAGAGCCTGTCTGCTGTATGTAGCAATAGTTTCATTGAGAGAACAAGAAATGGCAGGCAAACTTCAGCCCATATTCTATCTCAAAACTTGAATTCTGTTACAAATAATAATTTAGGGATAAAAACTGTGTGAAAGGGATGAAACCTAAACTTGATGAAATAAGAAAACACTACGCTTTCCTGGCAGGGAGGATTGCTACAGGAAGAGGATTGTAGGGCATGAGTAACGCTGTGCCCTCGCTGCATTCATGGGCTCTGATGTGGCTTGTATTTCATCCAACGTACATAAGGTGGTGGTGTTATTAAGCACCCCATCCAATGCTTTGGGACCCTTAGGTGAAAGAGGATTTAAAAGTGCTCAATAGATTTTGGGTTGGACTAGAATCAGAGGCTGTGTTTGGCTTGGGGTTTGCAAAACTAACCACCCTGCTCTTTCACCCATCTACTGTGAAAGAGCCGTAAATACAGGTCACTAAAATTAGTCTTGCAAAGCAGCTATTCTGACTGGCGCCTCTGTTATTCCTCTAGCTCTAACTCGTGCTTGAATAAGGACCTCTGCCTGGTTTTGTTCAGCTGTAGCAGTTGGCGTTGAGGAACAAGTAGGTTCACCAGGAGAAAGCAACTACTTGCTGCTGTAATAGTTCCTGCATTTGTTTGAACAGGCCAGGTCTGGCTGCCCTTGGAGGGCTGTGGAGGTTATGGAGCTGGGCCTGGTGCTTACCAGCTGGTTGCAAGGCATGAGAAGAGCACCAAGCAGTTTGCCAGTGAAGGCTAGAGGACGGGAATGCCTCTTCAGGTTTGTCGGAGAACCTCGGAGGGGATCTGTAACCAGAGAACAACAGGCACCAGCTCAGGAGGCTTCCTGTAAATTGCACCAGGTCTGTCCATCTGTGGATGAGGTGGTTCTGTTTCATGTGGCCTTTTGGAGTTGATAGTTTTGGGCCCATTTTCCAGTGAGACCGGGCTGCCTGTGTTTGTCCTTTATGCCCAGCTCTGCCCTACGCCTCCTGTACTGCAGGTGTAACTTTAATTCCACACTAGCTTAATGCAAAAAGAAAAAAAAAATCCAGGAGCAAATTTTAAAATTATCTACATATACTGAGAGTTTTGTGAGGATCTTGTAGCATTGGTGCGTGAACTTGAGCGACTGCAGACAGACACTGAGATCCACTTACTCAACTGGCTTGTGTGCTGCCGTGCGAGGGGAAAAGCGTCACACCGTACCGGAGCTCCTTTGGGTGGTTCTGTCGATCGGACATGAAAGAGCTCTTGGGCAGGTAAATCTCACATAAATTTGATGAGAAAATGAAATGATCCACTGTAAATGGATCAATGAGCAGTTGTGACTAGGTCTCAGTGTTCAGAAACATGTCTCTCTATGCAGGACCAGACGAGAGCCATTGAACTCTTCCATTTCTGCAATGTCCAGCTGAAGTGCGCTATGAGGACCTGTTAATTTATGCTTCACATCTTACTCAGAACGACCTGGAAAGTATCGTTCCCATGCATTAGATATGGAGACAGATTCATCAATGTTAAACAAGGATGGAGGATCAGGAAGGGATCTGAAAATGTTAGGTTCTTTTTCCAGCAGATATGTTATCTAACAGGAAGAAAAATGTACTTTGCTAAAGTAAAAGATTGCGTGCAGGACTTCAGTTTCCAGCTATTGTTAAAATGTGTGTTTGAGAGCTGGGAACCCTGTGGGCAATAGTGAGCTGGAGTGAGTTAAGAACAGGCGAGTGGATGTGCTCTACAAAAAACGTCAAGTCCATGCTAAGAGCATAGCGAGAGAGGAGAGAGGATACAGAAAGGCCCCGAAGGAACAGAGATGAGCAAGCCAGATCCATTGCTGGATGGCTGCAGAGTGAGTGCCCCAGATCTGTCTTCTGTAAGAACAGAGTTGGAATTCCTTCAGTTTGGGAGTAGTCCCTCCAGAGTCCTAAATACCTTGGTGTAGAGTCATCCTAGACCCCTCAGTTAGAAGTCAGGGTGTTTAAAAGAAAAAGGAGCTATTAGGAGGCTGAAGGACAGTTGGAGTGCAAGGGGTGGAAGGAGTTGGCATTCATATGCTGGTCATCTGCTTGCTTCAGCGTTGGAGGGAAATAAGAAAGTATGACTGGGATAATCAAAAGCACGGAGGAATCTCCTTTGAAGAGAGATGAAAGCAAGTGGGACTGTGGTAAAGCTGAGTAAGAGGTGATTTCACAGACGTGTATTGAAGGAGGAGTATGCCAGACAAAGCTGAGCAAGAGCTGCTCTTCTTCCTAACCTGTAACCCTGTCTCTTTGTGACATGAACAAGAAGGGAAGGAGGTCTCATAAAAAGTTTATTATTATTATCATCATCAAAATTTAAATTGTGTTTCATTATAGCACTTATTGTCCCAGGAAGTAATTGAATGTTAACAGTTTGAACAGCGACTTGACGCGTGTAATTATCAAGCATTACTGTCATGTTTGGCAACAAATTTACAAGAAAGGGAATTAAATCTTGTGAGTCAGAGTTTAACTTAATCTCTTGATTTCTGAAGACTGGATGAACCAGGGTGTGTGGAGACAGAGAGCCCCAGTCCATTGCTGGTGACCACAGAGGTTTGTGCTGCCTTGAAACCATGGTGAGCCTCAGGGCTGGTGCAACCCAGCAAGCTCCCTTCCACCAGTGAACATGCACACAAACTTGCCCCAGCATGGTATGGTGCAGCTCCCTATCCCTTTCTGTTGCCTAATTCTCCTTGTGGGACAACTGTAGCCCTGCTAATGTGGCCGTAGCATCCTGTAGCCTCCTGTTCCTACACCTGTTCCATGGCTGCCTTCCCTCTTGGATCCAGCTTCTCTCCAGCTAACGGGGGAGCACTGCTTGTTCAGTTTTGGCTGAGTTGGTGGCACTGTCAACAGAAACGTGCTGTGCTAGACAGATGCATTCTGCTGCTTCGTAAATATTTGTACCGAGCACATACCTCCTCGTGGAGGGCTGCGTAGACCAGATGCAGGGTGGAGCAGATTTCTAGGCACACATCATGGATGCGAGGACATAGTGTGTAAGTCAGGAGAGAAATCAAAGCATGAGACCCAGGCAGGTTCCTGGAGTCCCGCTAATATATCATTGAGGAGGGGAAGAAATCTTAGGGCAGTCTGAGTGTCACTGCCTGTGGAGTAGCATGGAGAGATTTCTCTACTTCCTTGCACCATTCAGGCCAAATTCTGGTCTTGATAAAGTCTGGGAATCGCTCTAGGAGCTCCTACATCCCCTTTCCTTTCCTCGTTGTGGGTTTGAGAAATACGCACTGGCTGTTTTTAACTTCCAAGTGCAGTAGATGTTGCGTTGCACAGGGTACATAATCCCTACTCTGCTGTCCAGGCAGGGGCCCGTGAGCTTCATTCCCTTCTCCTTATCTCCTCCTCTGCTGCCTCGGGATGTGACTCCAGCCTGGGTCATGCTCTGTGAGTGCTCCCGCCACCGTGAGCAAACGGGCAGCTGAGACAACAAGGCAATAAAGAGCTGCCAGGCAGTGGGGGCTGTAAATAATACAGCTAAATTACTCGCTGCTTTCCAGGCTGGTTATGGGGAGGGGATATACTAATAACATCAGATGAGACCTGGACCGCCTTTCTCCTGGCTGCTGAGATGCTGGACCAAGCCCAAAAGACACGTTGTGCATCACTCAGTGTAGGGAAAAGAAAGGGAAAGTTTTAACGTGCATCCGGAACATAGCTGTGGCCTGACAAGTGACTCAACTCAATAAAACTCAAACTGACCAGAAACTCTGACTTCTGCCTGAGTCAGGTCTTGTGAGAAGGAGGCCCTGGTCTGCTGCTTTAGGAAGCCCAGCCGCTCTCCTGCTGCTGAGGACGTTGTTCTGAGAAGTGAGAGCATTTAGGAGATCAGCATGAGTGATAAAGAGAATTAGAAAACATGACCTATAAGGAAGGGTAGGAGGAATTGCTGCTGTTTAGTCTAGGGGCGATGGAGGGGATGCAGAGAACTTGGAGTTTTAAAACTAAGCTCTGTGTTTTCAAAATCTTTGCGGTGGGCAAATTTCTATGACAAGGCCATGAAGAAAGGCTCTCCTTAGAGTTGGTCTCACCAGGATGGTGTAGCCACTCTCAGCTGGGGTCAGGCACAAAGCAATGCAGCACTGACCTTTCCATTCCCTCTTGTTGTAGAGACATGGAAATGTAGGACAACTTGAAAATGCCTTTCTCTTGAAAGAGGACTTATGAGGCTTTAAAATGGGTGGGCTCTGAAGCCTGCTGTTCTTCCTGGCTTTCAGGGCAGGGTTGAGAGCCCAGAAGCTGAGCGGTACCCACCTCCCAAAAAACATCCCTGTTCTTAAGCTGGGCGCCTCATTGCACTTCTGAGGGCGAGCAGAGCCCTGCAGATCAGCCCAGCAGGAGATCACAGTCCTTGGTCAGGCACTGAAGACGAGAAAGGCTGTCTTGTTTTCTACTTAAAGCTGCTCATTCGCTTGTTGAACGTCAGGTCTCCATAAGGCTGAAATCTGGGACCACTTCTGCTTTCTGTCCCAGCCCTGTTAGCGAGCCAGTGCTCCTAATGCCGTGAAACGTGCCATTTTTCCGTAACAGCCTGCGGAGGCAGGACCACGCAGCATCCTCTCTACCTTTGCTCTTGTTCAAGAGCATCCCACCAGGGAATCTGTATTTACTTTGTAGTTTTGCAAATGCTTGAAGCCTAGCAAATGTTTCGCAATTCTGAAATTTTTGGCAGCAGGATTTGTTTCTCTTGTCTCCCAGCCTGATGGGGAAACTCCCTCTTTTTGGGCAATAACATAAGTGATTTTTGCCTGTTGTTTGCAGCTGATGGGATCTAGTTCTTGGGAAGAAAAACACATCACGAGTTGCTGTGGTGTGGCAAAGTGAGAGATGCCGGCTTCCTGCACACCCCAAGTCCTGACCCCTTTGCCCCGTGGCAGCAGTGGCAGGTGCCTAAAGCCACCTTTTAAACCAGCTGGGTTGGAGGGAGAAAGCAGGGGAGAGGAGAAATAACTTTCCTCGGCCCCTCAGCCCCTCTCCCAGCTGCGTTGCATCCCTGAAGGCACAGAGCAGCGTAGCCAAGGAATTCTTTCCTTTAAGCGGAAGCCCAGGCGTAAATCCATGTGAATAAGAGAAAATAATCTGCCTCCCACATGCTCACATGATGGCCTCTCTTCCAGCGTCTCCTTGCTGTCACAGGAGCAGGGGACATCATGACTCCTCTGCAGCCAGGGTAGGTATGACAGTTTGGGGCAGGAGAACGGTTGAGAGCTGGGCAGCAGCCTGGGAGCAGGCAGGGAGGGATGGTGGATGGAACTGGAAGGAGAAGGCAGGAGGACATGCCACTGCCTCGCACTTGGCCCTGGGCCTGGTCACTCTTCCAGAGCTGGCTGAGGAACAGCAGCTTCCTCTGCTCCTCTTCTCTGCCAGAGACTTGGAGCCACCGCGCCCCTGCCCCTTCCCCCGGCCTCTCCTGCTGGCTTTCTCCTGCTGCAGACATCTGGTCTTCTGAGTGTGAAGGACTATTTGGGAGAGTCTGGGCCTACATTCCTCATGCCTGAGGGCCCTCAGCTCCAGCCAGGACGGTCACTTTAAAATGCAAACCAGACAAAATCTGCCTGGGTTTGCCAAAGGCTGAAGCTTCCCGTTTGCTTCAGGAGATGCTAGTGCTGGTGGTGTCACTGCTGAGAGACTCTGCAGTGTATCCTGCCGTCCTGCACGCTGCCAAGAGCGGTGAGGAGCCCAGGAGCTGGGGACGGGGAGCTGCAGGTGAAGCGACAGGATTTTGTTCATCTGAGGGAGAAGGTGTGTCACGGTGATGTGACTTTTTATTTAGGCTAAGGAGTGAACGCGGCGGAGCGGTTTTCTCTTTAATAAATAGCTAAACCGCTCATGCCCTTACTTGAAAACGTAGCTGTGTTTGATGAGCCAGCAACCTCCCGTGGGCAGCCGGATTTCCCAGGGCTGGGTGCCGCCAAGGGCAAGTGATCACTGGGGCAGGGCATGTCTGCAGGCTCCCAGGCTTTCTGCTGGGAGAAGCAGGAAGAAACTGCAGGGAAGGAGGTCACCGGCGCCCGCAGGAACAAGCGGGAATGTGGCTCAGTGCTGCTTGGAGCCGTGGGCTGAGCTGCTGGACCCCGGGCAGGCAGGATCCCACCTGGGTTCTGCACCTTCTCCACCAGCACGCGGGAGCACGCTGGAGAAGTGCCACCTGCCTGCTTGTCTGCTCCAGGCTGGTGCAGTCCCCTCCACCTCTTTGTCTGGCCAAGCTGTGGGATATAATTGCTCATTTGGGAAAATTTTGGGGAGTCTGAGCTGTGATTGCCAAAAGCATCTGCTGCCCTTTGAGATTCAGGTTGGAGCCCAGGCCGTGCCACCCTGGCATACGTGCCTGTGCTCCACCGACAAGGATTTATTACACAACCAACCCTCTCATGTAGCCACCATCAGGAAATTCCCCAGCGTAGCAAGAGTGGAAAAACGTCGTTATAACGTGTACTTCAGCTGGTCAAATAAATAACAACCTGTGTGGGAACTGAGAGTGATTTTTGTTCCATAATCTTTCCAAAGCACGATTGTTGTTAGAGGCTTTTATTTTTGAGTACTTTTCTCAAGCATCTCCCATGAATTTTTCATTCTTTTTTTGCTTGCTGCTGTTCAGTTCCTCCTCCAGCAAAACCCTCTGTCTTTTCCCCACTGCTCCTCCATTTTTTCTCCAAAAAAAATGCAATGTTTTTTGCTAGAAGTGTTGGTTTTCGATAGGTCTTGTCCTGGGCTGAGACCTACTGTGCTAAAGGCTTTAAGGCTTGGCTTGGAGTTCTGCCCTTAGGACCCGGGCTCGGTCTGGTTCAAGCAATGGCTCTGTGCTAGCAGGATGTGATCCGTGGAGGAGGATCACACTGTTAATATTAACAGCCTGCTTCCGCCTGGATTAATGGGATGGTTGAATATGCTCCTGTGTTGCCTTGGGTCAGGAAAGCCAGGAAGGTGCGACTGTGGATGTGTCCTACCTAGTGTGAGACCCCTAAACTTGAGGAATGAAGCGGGAGCTGGGATGCCAGGGACATTACACCTGCCTTCACAAGCAGCTTCTGCCCCTCGTCCCCGTCCACGTAGGTGCTGTGCCAGTAGACACCAGCCCTCCCCACGGGGGTTCAGCTCTGTGTAATGGTGAAAGGGTCTAAAACGCAAAAACACGTGGTAAAAAACAACTTTGTTGGTTCACATGGTTTTTATACACCATGGAGCCTGCCCAGCACATACAACACCCATGCCTGTGTCTGCCCTGGGGGCTTACGCCTAAACAAACTGTGCTGCTTGATCACTCCATTCAATTTAAATTTGTGCCAGTTGCTGGTGCAAATCGTCCAGGGCTTCCTGCCAGTGCCTGAATAATGCTGAGGAGGAGAAAGTCTGGCTGGCTAGCAGAAGTCCTGGCTTGTCTGCAGGTGTTACTGAGCTTGTGCGTATTCCTGCTGCTCACTGAGGTGTGCTGGCTTCCTCAGGAGGGGAAGAAGGTGCACAACAGAAAGAAGAGCCTACGGGCTGGATCCTCACCTGGTAAAAACTGGAGCGGCTCCAGGGAGGGTGTGATGTGTTGGTGAAGGGTCTGGTGCCTGCCCTCGCGTCAGGCTCCTGGGAGAGCCAGGGAAGGGGCTGCTGGAGAAAGTTTCACCCCTGCTTTGGGGCTGGTCTGGCCCTTGCATCACCCCAGTCCTTGGCCACCAAGGTCTTCTCTGCTGCAGGTTTGTTCCCTATCAACTGCTGAGAGGGGAAACGGGAGGGAGCTGTGTTTGGGATGTGGCTTGTGCTTGGCAGGGGCAGAAGCGGTGTTCATAATACTGTGCCGAGCTCTGGGGAGACAGGAGAGGGGTTGGATGCAGTTTGGTGGCAGCACAGCGCTGGGGTCCCGGGTGAACACCACAGCCCTTACTTCGGTGTGTGACTTCATGTGGCAGCTCCATGTCCTCGTGTCCCCATTCCCAGCCCTGGGGAAGCAGCCCGTCGGAGGCATTCGCTGCCGGGCCATGGAGCTCCACGCTGGGCTGTGCCGGGACTTGTTCTGCAGCCGCCCTGACGCCGGGGTGGTGGTGACCAGCTCTGAGATCCAGAGGCAAACGCATGCCTCTGGCATCCCTCAGCGGCTGGTGGGATAACGCTGCCCTGTGTTGATGGAGAGGTGACCGTTTTCCTGCTTGGCTTGCTCCTGGAGCAGGAGCTGACCTTCTTGATCTGCCCATATAACCCGACTCACGCTTGCATTGATAGAACTTCTGTATCACCTGGGACCGGGGCTGCTGTGCCCGGAGCACGAGGCTGCCTTAAATTCACAGCCGCACCCCAGCAAAAAGGCTCCTATAGCCTGTTCTCTCCAAGGAGCGGGGTGCCACCAGCATCCTATTGCTGGGGACAAACCTGTCCTTGTGCAACAGGGTCTGCAGCAACAGGGCAGGGGCTGGTCCTGGGCTGAGCGGGTTACTCTGGACCCTCTTGGAAAGGACAGGATTAACTTTGCTCAACAGGAGTTAAAAAGTTCAAAAGTCCTGAAGGAAAAAACAGTCCTAGAGGCACTTAACGCTTCGATAGATGGTTTTGTAAATGACAAACCGTCGTACTCCGTTCTTTGGTTTTGGGGCTTTTTTGTATCTGGAAACATTTTTTTTTTTATTCCAACATGTCAGTTAATTAAAAACCAGCTCACATCTTCAAAGTCATCTCCACTCAATCTCCGACAGTTTCCCTTTGCCTGAAATAAGTATTTTTTTTTTTTTTTTCTCCTGTGTAAAGGAACCAAACCCCAAATCCAGCCCTTCAACATTAATAAACTTGAAGAGCTCCAATCTGCTCCGCGCTGCCGGCTGGCTGGAGGTTTGCCGCTGCCAGCACTGGGGCCAGGGCTGGGGAAGAAGGAGTTAAAGGTTTGCACTGGAAGAGCAGCCCAGCTGCCTGCGGGGGCTTCCATCCCACTCTTTCTTCACCAGTGTTTGATGGCTAGCTCCAAACTCAAATGCTTCTTTCTACACGGAGGACTGAGCACCCAGTCACCCTAATTCATCCTTTCGGAGAAAAGCAGGATGAGTTGTCTTTGGGGCTGAGCAGGCTGGCGTTCGTTTCTATTTGCAGGTTTTGGGCTTTGCGGTCTGTGATTTGCCTGGTCCTGTTTCCAGGCTGGTCACTGGGAGCTCCCCTCCCAACCCGGGGGGTGCAGGGGCAGCCCTGGCCCCCCCGGGATGGTCGACTGTGGTGGGACAAGGGACAGCTCTGTCCGCTGTCCCCCATCCCTCAGCAGGTGGCTGTTGTAGGGGAGGGCTGGCTGCCTCTGCCAAGGGAGCGCTCAGCTTGCATTGGGCGGGACTGGGGCGTACTGGGAGCACTGCCAGGGAAGGGTGGGCTGTGGGATTGAGGACGGAGGGAGCGCAGGAGCACAGGGCTGGATGCGGCTGAGGTAGGTGCCTACCTTCTTCCTAACTCCTCCTTCTTTGTGCCTGGCTGGGCGAGGGATGCTCTGTGCGGCTCCATCCCTCTGGGCACAAACAGGAGGGGAGGTGGGTCAGGGGCGCCGTGGTGGGCTGTTTTAGGGAAACAAGAGGTCGAGCTGTGGCCAGGCTGTGCCTTGCTGTGTCCCACGGGGTCGAGGGGGCTATACCCCAGCTTGGGGCATCGCATCCCAGCAGAGCTGCTGGTGGCAGGGAGCAACGTGGGCAGCCTGCTCGGGGTTCGCTCGCTGGCAGCTCTGCCGCATCGCTTACTCCTGTCCAGCCCGAAGGGGTCTACGGGGGCTGTGGGCTTTCGCCGAAGAAACGGTGGTGACTTCTGTTGGCTTCAAACGTGGCTGTTCCTGCCCCCCGCAGAGCCCTCTCGCAGCCCGAGCAAGATCTCCGCTGGCTGTAACTGCTGCAGGCGACCGAGTGGCACCTTTCACCAAAATGATGGAAAATGCAGTGTTTATGTCATTTACATTCTACAGCACGATCTTGATTTTAAAAATGTATGCTGTTGCCATCATTACGGGACAAGTGAGACTCAGAAAGAAGGTAAATTTCAGTTTCCTTTACCTTTTTCTCCCTTTCAAGCTTTTTCCTTGCGTTTCCGTGGTTTTTCTTTTCTTTTTTTTTTTTTTTCCTGTAAAGGCCAACAAAGTTTTCCTGAAGAAAGTTGATTTTCTTTGACGTAAGTTTAAAGCAAAACATGTTTCATAGCTGAGCAGATAAATATCTCGCTTCTCTTTTGCTCTTTTTGTTTGTTTCTACCATCTGTAGCTTGGTGTTTATAATTTCTGAATCCTAATCTAAATAGTAATTTCAGATCTAAAATGCCATGCAGGTGAGCTGCTTCTGGAAAGAGACTGTTTACAGTTAATTTGCCTTGTCTGGCAAAAAAAAAAAAGGTTTAAGAAGAAATAGTTGGAATGGTCTTTTTTTTTCCTGCAGTATAGCAGAAAGCTTTCCTGCTTTCGGAGGCTGAATCCCCAGAAAGTCATGGGGAATAAAACAATAGCTGGAGGAATGGTTCTGGGACACAGGGGAAGAGACAGGGAGGACTGGGAGCTCTAGCCGGCATCAGGAGATGGGGTTAACTGGACCTTTTATTGCCCGCAACCCAAATTGAACTCGTGGCAAAACTCAGGTGTCTGTAAAATCTGTTTTAAAGTATTTGCGAAGTTTCCGACTGCATCAATGGAGTGGGAGGGAGAGATTTCTGCTCTCAGATAAAACACAAAGACAGACACTCCTGTGCTGTAGCATCGTTGTAACGGATGATTTGGCTTCTCCCCTTGGGTTTCCAAATGGGAACAGTCTGGGCTTGTAACACGATTAAAGAAAGCGCCAGGGTCCTCTCCAGGCTGCAAAGTGAAGCTGTCGCGTGTAAGCAGGTCCGTGAGGAACAGCTTCTGTGCATAGCTGGGGAGCTCCTATAAATCACTTTCATTTGTGAGTTTATTAGTGTAGGATCCGATTTCCCCGGCGCAGGTTTTAGTCACACGGTATCACTGTCAAAAAGCCAGACAGGGAATATTTTCTCAGTAGGATGAACAAATCTGTGAGTCCTGGTTAGGTTTGGACGCTGTATTCAGGGTCTGCAAGCTCTGTGCCAGCAGTGATCTCAGTTGGTGGCTGGCAATGTCTGCTTTAAACGGGTTTCACTGGGAGAAGGGGACTGGGATCAGGCCGGCGCTCCCCTGAAGTCCTTGCATTGGGACCTGCTTGATTGGCAGAGTTGGATTTTTCAGACGATAAGGAAAATCCATTGGGATGTGCAGGATTTAACCTCCAGGACCATGCACGTGGAAATGCAGTTACTCTTGTGTTTGTAAAGGGTGATGGGGCTGAAAAGTCTCCTTGGGCAGGAAGAAATCCCCACTGGGTTTAAAGATTGAGGGCAAAGCTCCTACCTGTAAAGTTCCTGGAAGCATGAGCAGCAGATGCGTGATGGGGACTCTCTCTTGCAGGCGTTTGCAAACCCGGAGGACGCGCTGCGCAACGGGGGGCTGCAGTACTACCGCGAAGACCCCGACGTGGAGCGGTGCCGCAGGTGAGTACACAACTGTGCTGGCATTCCCCTGGCTGCACTGCCATCCTTGGCAGCTGCTAGCAAAGAAGCAGTGGGAAGCTAAAGGGCTCATTAACTAAGTAATTACTTAGATGAATTGAGTGCCTGGAGTTGGGCTGCAGGACCCTGTGCAATGGGGCAGCTTAATATCTAATGGTGTGCACTGGAGCAGGGACACGTGGAAAAACCCAGGTTTGGGTCTGACTCTGACACAATTATACTCCCTCCTAGATGTTCAAAGTCCTGCGAGCCCCTGAGGTCTTCTCCTGTACCCACACGCTCCTCATGCCCTGCTCCAAAAGGACCCCAAACCCCCCAGATCCCTGCACAGCTTGGACAGTACAACCAGGACTGGTCCCAGTACTGTATGCTGCCCTGTCTGGGGGTCTGGGAAGGGGCTGGGCATGATGGCAATAACTTTTGTCTCCCTGATTGAGCAAACCTGTATCAGGTATTCAGCCCCAGGCTTGCTTTGCTGTCCCCTTTACCCAGGAGGTGCCCCGAGTGCTGGGCTGGATCTCTGCGTGGGCTGGTGACGTGCAGGAAGGGGGCTGGAGCCGTGCCCTGCTGTCACTGAGCCCTCGGCCGCCAGCTCTGCTGTGGGTGGGGGACTGCGCCACGTGCAAGATTTGCTTTAAAAAACACCCAATGCCACTTAATCCCTGGGCTTCCAGAGGGAGGAGGACAGGAAACAAGCTGTTTCCTTGCTAGGAAAAAGAAAAGAATATTAGTAATAATAATAATAATCCTCTTTTGATTAGTCAGAAAAGACAAACTTCCATAAAAATAAATAACCAGAACTACAGCAAAGACCTGGGGAAGTCTGGGATCCAACTTGTGCAGTTAAAACTGCAACCTGATCCTTGCTGATCTGTTCACAGCCCTTGAGAAGGCAAATTAAACCCAAGGTGTTTCCCCTGAAGAAGGCTGATGTCGGCTTTTCTTCTCAGGCTTATTGGGAGGGGAGCAGAGCCACAGCCAGGCCGCTGGGTCTGCGCAGGGCAGAGGGGCCGCAGGGGAGAGCAAGCGGCAGCGGGAGGTTTCCCCCTCGCAGCTTAGAGAGGCCCCTGGCTGTGTCTTGGCCCTGGAACGACAATATGTCTTGTCTTTCCTTTCCCCTCCCTGTTCTTCCGTTTGTCCTTTCGAGTCCTTGGGGGCTCGTTCGGACAGGGCTGCTGCGGGGCGAAGCAGTGGGTGTCCAGCAGCTGCCTTCTCCCAGCACGGGTGACACCGAAGCAAACTGTGCTCATCACCGCGGTGCTGGCTGGGCTGCGGGAGGGTTTTGTGGTGGCACCCACAGAGGCGATGCTGGCTCAGGAAGGCAAGCGGGGCCCTGGGCTGGGAAGGGAAGGGGCTGGCTCTGCCCAGGAATCATTTGGCCAGGAGGAGCAGGGGGCTTCCTGCAGCTCCCCACCTTGTTCCTGGGTTTGGCAGGGAATACATCTCTGTATCTGAGTTCTGATCAGCTCATCCCCACCGAGTCCTCCTGGTGTTGCTGCTACAACAGCAGGACTCATTTTAGTGCCTTCTCCAGGCCAATTCCTCCATGCTGTCCCGTAATTACACCAGGAGAGCAACTGAAATAGGGTTTCCAGAAGGTTTCTTGCCATGTTCATACCCCCACTTGCTTGGGGACATGGCCTTAAGCTGGGAACTGCTCCCCATGGAGGTGAAGGAGTGGGCAGGAGAAAGCCCCTTGCTCTCCTGCCTGTTACAGGGATAACGGGATGCTGAAAGCCCTCAGGTTGGCTCTTTCTGGGTACACCAGCCGGTGCATCCTCTTCCTGCTCCAGAAAAGCCAGGGCTGGAAACAGCTCAGGTGTTATGTTTACCCACAGGTGCCCTGGTCCTGCTCAGCCTGGCCCAGGCTCTGGCGTGGGGAGGGGGCAGCGAAGGGTGCTGGTGGGGGCTGCTGTTCAGCACATGGGTTGTTTTGTGTGATCTGGTGATGGGAACCAGCTGCTGGACCCAGATCCTCCGCTCACGTCCCCATCTGTGGGCGTCACAGTGAAGGGGAGGAAGTTGGGGCAAGCTGGGTGACCAGAGCCCTTCCCTGCAGCTCCCACTCCATCTTCCTGCATGGGAGCAGTCACCCTCCAAAAAAACCTGGGCACTTGGTATTGAAAATGTCTGATGGAGAAGCTTTTGGAAAACCTTGGCCTGAAGAAATCAGTGTTTGGTGGGGCAGTTGCCAGGGCAGACACAGGGACATCTACTCCATAGACCTGACTCTGGGGCAGGAGAGAGGGCTTAAAACAGAGCCCTCTTTCTTTTCCAAAGTCAGTTTTCAGCCAGGTCTATCCCAGCACTAAGGAGCTGTGACTGAGCATCCTAAAACTTCCTGGCCACCTCTCAGCTTGTGCCAAAAAAGCAGCACAGGTATCTTGGCCTTTGCTTCAGGGAAGAAATCACTTACAAATTTCTCTGGGCTTTGGGAATGTTTAAACTTCCCGGGGCACAGGAAAAGGTTCTTACCAAGGCTCCATCTCTGCCTCTCGAACCTTCAGAGATACGGGAGGGAAAGGCAACCGAGCAGGCTGTGCTGCGGGGTCTGTCCCCAGCAACCAGAGCAGCTCTTGCACCTCAAGGGAGCAAAAGGAGGAGAGGCAGAGGCAGTGGGAGGGCGAGGACAACCTCGCTGCTTTGGGGACCAGTTTCCTCCTTCGAAGGAAACTCCTGGTACCTGGGGCAGGAGGGACGCAGCCTACGCTCACGGCACAATCTGCTCCCGTGCCGGTAGCGGTGTGGTGCGGTAGCAGGCCGTGCCGTGATGCCTGGGCAGGCGGGCACTCGGGCAGAGTGCAGGGTTTGGTCCCGTCAGTGTCAACGGGTCATCGTGTAGCCACAGCCGTCCCTCCAGCCCAACTGCGGTGCAATTAAGCTGGTGCTGCTGGCACAGCATGGGAGTGCAGGGGGTGCTCAGGGTGCTCCTTCCTGGTCCTCTTTGGGTGCACATACAGAGAGGAGCAAAGCTATGAACCCTCCTATTCTGGGACTTTCTCCTCTGGAGAAACTGTGGTCTGGAAACCACCTTGTTATTGCATAACATGGCCACATCTGGGGCCGTGCAGTGCTGTTGCTGCACCAGCTTTGAGCTGTTCTCAGCTTTGAAGGATCTTTGTTTCCTTTGTTTATTTAAAAGCTCCAGCCCTCGAGCTGTCATCTGTCATGGCAAAGGTGTCCCAGTCACAGAGGGCAAGCTTCTGGAGGGCAGCTTCCCAAGGGAGAGACAACGGGTGCAAAATCCTGCTGCCTGCACATGGTCTGATTCCTTTAGGGGCCGCATCCACCCAGTCTGATGGAGGCCAGCTCCACCCTGGGCTGGATGTTCTGGCTAGAAGGGATGGGAGATGTCAGGGAAGCCTAGTGAGAAGGAGCAACCTTATCTCTGTTTTCAGGGCCCACCGCAATGACATGGAGAACATCTTTCCCTTCCTCTTCCTTGGAGCTGTCTACTCCCTGCTGGATCCCAGTCCTGCAGTGGCCAGGATCCACTTCTTCATCTTCTGCGTGGGGCGCATCGTCCACACCATCGCCTACCTCCTGGGGCTGAAGGCACCCACACGCTCCGTGGCCTATAGCGTGGCACAGCTGCCCTGCTTCTCCATGGCTCTGCAGATCCTCCTGGCCACCACCCCGTACTGGTAACACGCAACGAGACTGGTCTTCCAAACTCCCTCGTCCTGAGCTCTGCTGGTTTCTCTGGCTGGACTGGGTGGTGCGAGTGTGCACGTGTGTGTGACTGTGCGCGCACGTGGTGGGTTGCCAGGGAGGCCATCTCTGCCCCAGGGATGCTCAGTGCAGCCTTGATAAAGTCCCTATGCTATTGAAATTGGGAAGAGAAGTCACCAGAGAGAAGGGGCACCTCACCCCTCGAGCGGGAAGGGGATGCGGAGGCAGGTTTTGCTCATTCCTGCTAAGAGTAGGAGGGGGAAAGCACCCGGACTGCCCCTGGAGGAAGGGGTTCATTGAAGGAAAGAAGGTTTTGTGGCCCAGCCCCATTCAGGACTGGGAAGGGGAAGATGTGTCCTTTCCCCTTGGTCACAACACTCCATGAATGAGGAAGGGAAAGCCGTGAGGGTCCCATGAAATCTCTTGGTCAGCAGAGGTAGGTGGTAGCAGAGGGGGGTTATAAAACTTGGCCTGTGGGTCTCCGGGGAGGGGGGGTCCCTTAGTTTCCCTCTCCCTGTGACGAGGAGGACATGAGGCAGGTGCCTACCAGGCAGCGTAATGTGGAAGTTGACGTCTCAGGGGTGACGCTGTGAAGCCACTGAAGCGTTCAGTGCTCCCAGCGCCGCCTCGTCTTGCGCCACAGGACGCAGCTCCCTGCCAGGGAGCCTTACTGCAGGCAGGAGCCTGCCTGTCCCAGCAAGGACACCCCGCAGCCGGCGTTTGGCAGCTTCTGGCCAGCAGCAGCCGTGACTTTTCCATCTCAGCCTCACCGTGGCAAGATGCAGAGGGACGTGCCTGGAGCAGACGGCAGGAATTGCTTACCCCGAAGGAACTGGACACAAAGCACTGGGAGTTCTGGAAGGACTGAGATGCTCGCACAAAACAAGGGGTTTGCAGTTTGCAGACAGAGCTTTCTCCCAAGGGCCGTATCTGCATCCACATGCCACTGATGCCTGAAAACACTTCCAGAGCAGCAGACTGAATTTTTCCCCCCTCTGTAGCCTTTCTCTGGCCACAGAACAGCCTGTTGCTATTTGGGGAATGTGCTGTGACTGCTTTGGAGGTGTTTTCTTTCAGCAAGCCGTGCACAGCTCAGATTAGCTGGTGTTTGCAGAAAGCTCTGGAAATGAGCAGAGCAGCTCCTGCTTGGCAGGAGGAGAATATCACCACTCTGCTGTGTCGCGTGAAAGTCATCACGCTGGAGAGGAGAGGCTGGGAGCAGGGTATCACAGGATGAAGGACCCTCCTGAGCTCCGCTGCCGTGCAGCTGTCCTGAAGTGCTGAGGGCTGGTCCAGGCAACGGCAGCATCCGATGGAGCACCCCTACAGAGGACAAGGCAGGAGGAAGCTTCTGCTGTTCAGTGCTTCCTCCCTGCTCTGAGGGCAATGCAGACTTTTACTAAGATCACAGGGGGAGACCAGAATGAGCAGAAAATAAATTCCCCTTCCACCTGTCCTAAGCACTAAAGCTGTTTCTTTAACCCCACTGTCCTCAGAGATGCTCTTATTGCGACCTCACTGCACAAAGCACGGGGTGAAACACCGGCTCAGACTGATGCTCTCTGAGCCCTTGCCTGGCTGGAGTAGCAGCTCTGTACTGGTAACTCCCAGCCCTGGTGTGGATGTGGCCTTAGGCTAAGCTGTTTGGTGAGGTTTGGAGCGGAGTGCTGCGCTCTCCCGCAGGGGATGCAGGGCCCACCGCGCGTGGAAGGTGGGCAGGACTGCAGATTCTGCAGTTTGCTCTTGACCACTTCTCATTTGCACAGCCTCAACAGATGTCTGGGTAATGCACACCCCTCTTAACAAGCCTTGCTGCCTCACATGGCGCACAAGGTCTTGAACCCCTGTACATTTCTCTGCTGCTGCACATGTATCCCGGTGGCAGGAAGCAAATATTCCCAATAAAAACAAATCATTGTGCTCTGATACATCCTTCCTTCGGGAGCAGCAGATGCAGCTGGGTAGCAGCTGGGTCCAGCCCCAGCAGGATGGCTCCCCAGCTGCAAAGCACTTTGCTAAAACACACTGCAGAGCCTGGAGTGCCCTGGGACTCCTAAAGAGACGTCCCTTTGCTCTGCCTCACCTGCCCTGCAGAGAAAGCTCATTTCCAGGTGTGAATTATTTGTGTTGATCCTGTAAATTTAGCAGAGCTGGGGCTTGAAGGCAGCCCTGCTCAGTTCTCCTTCCCAGAGTAGCAGGCTGCTACAAAGCGTGGTGTTCCCCCAACACTCCTCCATCTCAGCTCCCTCAAAGCAGGCTACTGGGATGAGATGCTTTGTCCCAGCAAGGCTTCTTCCTGCTCAGCTGGGTGCTTCTTGCCTTCAGAGCCAAGCTGGTGCTTAAATCCTGGAGGGCTGGAGAAGTTCAGGTAAGGTGTGGTTGCTCTCATTTCTATGCTTATGACTTGCAAAGGAGCTGCCTGTATTTTTTGAGTGCAGCAACCTCCTTTTATTTTTTTGCCAGTAGGTTGCTGGGAAGCAAATGCCTCACTTCCTTGGTTTTCTCCTTTTTTTTTTTTTTTTTTTTTTCTCCCCTCTCTTAAACTGCTGGTGTTTGGGAGGTGCTGCCCCAGTGGTGTCTGCGTTAGCTCGTTGAGATGGACAAAATGGCTCCACTTGGTAGTTTAGGGTTTTTTTTTCCTTTCCTTCATGCTTTCTGCTTTCAAATAAGAAAGGCAGCAGCTTTATAAAACAGGCTGTCTCCAATATGCGTTGCTATGGTTAGAGATGTAGCTGGGACTGAGATTTTGGCATGGAAAGGAAAAAAAAAAATGGGGCTGCAGAACTTCCCCAGCCCCCAGAGCTGCCAGCTCCTTCAGCCTCCTCTAAACTGCCTGTTTGGTGCCTGGGGCTGATGCCCTGCTCCAGGAAGCCAAGGTTACGTGCAGAGCTCTGCTTTCTTCTTTTTTATTAAAAAAAAATAAATAAACGCTGCTGTACTGGCTGTGGGGAAAATCTTGGGAATGTGAACTCTCCTGGCTCCAAAAAAACAAACAGAAAAAGCCCACAAGGCAAACTTCAGAGGCCCAGCCGCTGCGCTTATTTTGAAATGCTGCGGAGGTTGGTGGGAGGCAGCTCGGAGCCCGGCTCTTGGCTGCCTGGTCAGCCCCAGCCCCGTCGGGGCTCTCCCAGGACCAAGGCGGTCGGAGCCACTGGCTCTCCCCCGGGCACAGTTTGTGTGCAGGGCAAGCGATGAGCTAAAGCATCACCTGCCTTTTCCCAAATAATATCCTAAAGCCCAGAGCTCCCAGATTCCTGCTCTGGCGTCGGTGTGGAGGAAGGATGTGCCCTGCAGCTCCAGGAGAGCGAGGACAGCGGCTGCATCTGCGGAGCTCTGGGTTTGGGGTGTGTTGTGTGTGCCAACCATGCGGTTTTCCCACCTGAAGTGGGAATGCTGCTGGGACTGCGGAACAGTGGAGTTTGGGGTTTACATGCTCGAACGTGACTCGCACTGCCAGTACGCATCTTCCTCCGCTCTGCTGAGCCCGAGGTGTCTGGGGATGGGGGAAAAGCAAGCGGAAACCCAGCACAAACCACTTCCTCTCCCACGCGCTCCCAGTCAGTTCAGCCCCGGCTTTGGGCTTACCCCTTCCTCACCTGCCTGCGCCGCTTACCAGGTCCCATCCAGGCCTTGCCCTTCGTGGGGTCTGAGATAAAGACCCTTCTTGGGCATCTCTCCTGTGACACGGGTCACTCAGACTTCTCTGCCCTCCCAAAATCTCCCTGGCAGACGTGGGGCTCTTCCATCTCATGCTGTAGGGTTTTGCGACACAAAAGCTATTCCTGGGAATTGGGATTTCTGTGCCTTGTGGGGAGAGCGGGAAGAGCTGACTCTACAGGCACAGAGATTCCAGAGGTCAGTCCCCTCAAAAGATAACGGTGTTCCCCTGCTCCTCTCTGGCGTGCACGAGGATGAAGTTGGCACAAGGAAAACTTTATCCACCGGGATTTCTTCCTGCCAGGCTCCGGAGCTGAGCTGTGAGATATCCCCAGTTTGCGGTGTGCCAGCAGGTGCCAGCTCCAGGCAGGGGAGAGGGAGCCGGAGGACGGGGGTCGGTCCCTGGGCCGGTGTGGGGAGGGATGTGGGGCAGAGCAGCACTGGGGGGCTCCGCACCGCACCCCTCGGCCCCGCCGGGCTGCGCTGCGCGGGGCTGCAGCACCCTCGTGTGGCTGCGGGGGGATCCTGCTCACCCCCCCCCCCAACCCCCCCCCGCTGCCACGGGGACCCTGCCCACGGGACCGACTCCAGCCCGGCTGCCGGCTGGCCAGGGAGCTGTGGGCAGGTCCCGGGGGGGCTTGAGGTGTTTGGGGCGGAGGGATGGATGGGTGCTGGGTGCCATTCTTTGGGGAGCGGGTTGCGGAGGAGGCTCATGGCTGCTCCCCTGCTCATCAGCCTCCCTGGATGCTCTGCCTCGCTCCCGGCCACGCGTGCGATAACTCTTCCTCGGCTTTGTAACGCCCACTGCAAAGGGAAATTTTGCTTCCTTCCCCCTTTCCCAAACTGTTGCAGAGTGTCACACCCCAGCCCATAGCTGCTCTCCAGCCTCTTGAGAGCAGCTCTGCTGCCTTAGGTTGCTGCTTTGGGGAGTTTGGAAAGAAAGATTAGTGAGCAAAATATCAGCTGCAGGGGGGTGCTCCTTCCAAATGAAGTTTGGGGTGACCATCGCATCCCCCAGGCCAGGAGGGGCTCAGCTGCTGGGAGATGACGCGTTGCTGTCATGTCATCGTGTTTCTGCAGCTCGTAGATGGTGTCAGCAGGACCCGGAGGGTTTCCGACCTTCCCATTGCCACCAGAGGGAGAAGGGCTCAGCACAAGGCTGACGGGAGAGGAGGGTGCTGTAACCGCTCTGTGTCTGTGCAGCTCCTTCTGGAAGGGGACAACCAGGCTGGCATCCCTGGAGCTGGAAAATGAGAGCTCTGTTCTGTCTCGCTGCTGTGGCAGCCGATGCTGATGACAATATAAAATTGTTCTCATTAAAACATTGCGGGGCAAACTTTGACCTTTCATCAGTTGGAAAGCCGTGCACAAGTGTTGGGTTGCGGGGTCAGCAACAAGGAAAGGGGGTACAGGGAGGTCCACCCCATCATCTGAGACCTGTCCTCAATTGTTTTGAGGAAGGAAACACAACTTGCAAACAATATTCTTGCAACCTTCCCCCTACCTGAAGTTGTCATGTATGGAAGGAAGGAGACCAGGTCTCCTGCAGAAATCAGTTGTGGTGATGGATGTGTCCGTGACAGACTGCTTCCTAAGAGGAAAAATCCTTCTGTGCTGGAAGAGGAGGAGAGGTAGCACAGTGCCTTTGAGCTCCTCTTCATCGGTAGCATCCCCTGGCGCATCCCTCCCCTGTGGAGTGCAGACCCTGCCAGGTGGGCTGCAGCTCTCCATGCTTGTCTGTCTCCTGGTTTGCAGACCCCTGAGAAGTTCCTCAGCTCCTGGAAGCCAGCAGACCATGAGCTGAGACCTTCTGCTCTAGCAGGACCTGAACCAAAGCTGGGATGGTTCAGGCAGGAAATAAGTGACATATTTCCAGCAGCTAACAGTAATGAGTCACTGGAAGAATCTGCCTGGGGATCTGCAAGCTTTTCACTTCCAAGGGTATTCTGACTTGGGGCTGGATGCCCTCCAAAGGGATGCTCTGCATTGGCCACATGCTGAGGACTTGAGGATGCTGCTTGGGTGACATTCTCTGCCTGGGGCTAGTCAGGAGGTTGGACAAATGACCCTAATGATCTACAAATCGCTGATTGCTTTGTAAGCACGTATTCATTCAGTAGTGGACAGGGATGGTTAAGCTGCTGGTGTGTGGGACCATGGCTAGTGGAGTGGGTCAATATGGCTTTGTGGGCTGATCTGTAAATCATGTGTGGCGTGCCCTGAATCCCAGTGACCAGTTGTGGTTTGGGGCACCAGCACAGCTCCCTGTGTGTCTTCTTTCCCCCTCAGCCTGTCTCTCTGCCTGTGTGCCCCATTTGTGCCCAGCCCGCAGCTCACCAGGTTAGTGCCCGCCTTGGTGCACAGGATGGAGTCTGGAAGAGCTGGATTTGGTACTGATTTGGGCTCCCAGTGCTTCTGCTGGCTGCCCAGCCCTTACTGAGTCTGTGCTTCACAGACCAGCATCTGTCTGAGTGCCTGGATGTGGCTGCAGTGACAAAGTAGATGGTCATCTCCTTATTTCTCCAGAGCCCTCGATTCCCCGAGCGCATCCAGACCTCTGCGTTGCCTGTTTCCGGCTCCCAGGGCTGTGCCATAACTTTCTGGTGGTCTCTGGGACCACTGATGAGCACTCATCCCAGGAGGACAGGATGTCTGTAGCAGATGCTCATCCCTTATGTCTGTGGAGCATCAATTAGTGTTTACAGGTTTCCACCCCCAGTTGCAACACTGGGTTTGACCTGATAATCCAGCAGCGAGGGGCTCTGCCTGCTCCTGGCCCCATCCCATCTCAGCCCATTCCCTCACTGCTGGGGGGAGAGGTGGGTGTTCCTCCTGAGGCTATGGGTGCCAACTGGGGCCGGCATTACTGTGAGCTGCTGCTTCCTGGGGAAACTGGGAGCTGCCTGGGACAAACCCTGGGAGTTCTGCTACTCCCGGGAGGATTTTGAAGGGGAAAAGCAAACTGAGCCTTCTTCCCCGACACCCCTCCCTCAACAGCCCACAGTCATTATGCTGGAATGAAAGGAGATGGATCTGGCAAGGCCCTGCAATTAGCTGTTGGCCTTTGTTAAGCTGTTTTCCCTGCCCCTCGGGAGGGTTTCAATCATCTCCAGGCATCAACTTGAGGGTCCCCAAGCCTGAGAGAAGCCTGGCAGCTCTGCAGCCGCCCGTGGTCCCTCTGCCCCGTCCGAGTGCCTCAACACACGGCCCCCTTGCTCCTGCCCCTCTCCTGGGGCGCATGGACCACACACCATTTGGGAGCCTGGGATGAAATCCAGGTCTTGGGGAGCTGTGAGATGCCAGCGTTGCACAAGGTGAGGGTGGACGGATGCCGACTCTCATCCTCCGCTTGTCCAGGGCAGGTGGGGAAACGGCCGTGGCCAGCGAGGAAACAGCCGTGTCCCCATCGTGTGCGCAGACACATCTCTACTCAGTAAAATATTTATTCCTCCATTATTTCACAAGAGTTGTTTTTACAAAAACCTTACAAAAATTTCCAAGACACAGACATGCAGAAGGGGGGGAAAAAAAAAATCCACTGTGGATCTTGTTACAAGTAATTGAAATGTACAAATAGAAAGGGTGCGAGCAAGCTTAGATTACAATAATCCCTCCGTCCTGCTACCCCTCCAGGGATGCGATTTGTGTCGCGTCTCGGTGAGGCTTCAGCGCTGACGGACAAGCCGTGACAAACTGCCAAGAGCACGGCGAGGGAGGGGCCCTAAGGTTAGGAGTGAATGTTTTCCAATATATATATACATATAGATATTTAGTGAAGAAATATTTATTCCCTGCTTTTTTTAGGTTTACAGAAACGGCATCTGCAAACTATTAAATGGGTTTATTTTCATTAATGCTCTCAAAGAGGCAGCGACATTTATATCCCTGTGGTTTCATCTTGTGTAACCGAAAAAAGAGCCCTGTGCTTT
>WHYT01016295.1:282464-297462 GCA_009806455.1 Tetrax tetrax
GGGGAGCTGTGTGCTCCCCTTGTGGTGCGGCAGATGGGGGCGGGGGGACGGGGGGCAAGATAGCAGCTCTGGAAATTGGGGCGGGGGACACGGGGTGGGTGTTCAGGGTGACTTTGCTCCCTGGATGAGGTGGGCAGGGTCGGTCAGGCTGTGCCCCCTCCCTCCCCACTGTGCTTGAGGAGGACATGGCTGTGTTGGGTGGGGGGCAGGATGGAGGGGCCGGTTCACCCCCAGCCAGAGGAGATGTGCTCCTCTCCTGGTTCTCCCATCAGGTCTCCAGCTCTGGTTGTGGGGTGAGACCACCTGGGCAGGCGCTACCTGGGGTGAGGCTGAGGGTCCTCGTGCCCCAGATGCTGGGTACCACGTGCAGAGAGAGCCCCAGTGGGAAAGGGAGCGGTGGGGACTCGGGTGGGCATGTGGGACGCTTTCAGCCTTGGTCTCGCACACCAGAGGATGTTTATCTGGAGGAAGCGCCTAGCAATTCCTGTATTCATCCTCAGATCTACTGCTTCGGTCCCCCGTAGGGCTGGTGCCTTCTCCATCCAGGCCACCCATCTGAGCTGGTGGTGTCTCCATCCTTGGCTGGTGCCGCTTTGCAGTGGGTGAGGAAAGGGTGGACTGGTTTCCAGAGGGCTTTGTGCACAGGGTAAAACCTCCGTCGCTCTGGCTCGTCCCCCGTTGCTGTGGCATTGGCAGGGGAAGGTGGAGGGCACATCTCTCTGCGGCTCGGTCCCAAAGGAGGACTGGGACGGCGTAAGCCTGGGGCAAGGTTACCCACCCTGTGTCCATCCCCCTGCACATCCCACCTTGCGGCCTCATTAGGCTGCACAGCAGGGTGGGATGAGGGGGAAACCATTTCCTTTCTGCAAAACCAAAAAAGCCCACCCCCGTGGAGTCACCAGCTCCAGACCCCTGCGCACATCTGCGGAGCTGCCGACGGGGAGGCTGTGCCTCCGGAAGGCAAAGCCTGCTTTGCCGTTGGCACGAAGCGCTGGGAGCCGCCTACTCAGCTGAAACCCAACAGCTTTTTCCAATTTTCTCTTTCCCTGGGACGGTTCAATGAGTTAGGGCTCTGCAGAATTGCTGGCAAACCCACCAAGGCAGGGCAGCGGTGCCGGTTTGGGGACCAGCAATGCTCCCCCCCAGCTCACAGGAGAGCTCACAGGGTCTGAGCGATGCCGTCGACATAGGCAGCTCCTAAATGCAGGCAGCACGGGGCAGGGGGCTGGCTGGGACCGGCTGCGGCAGGGGTGAGCTGTCGGCTTCCCAAAGTCTCCCCCAAGCACCCCGGCTCGGGACGCACGAAGAGGTGAACGCATGGGTCAGCTTCGGCACACGCCGTTGAGCACCGCGAGTTGCAGCCCGGCGGAAAGGGGAGCTCGTGATCCTCCCATCGCTGCGTGTTGTCCCTGCGGGAGGAGAAGACCCAAGAACTCTTTGGCTCTCTGGGCGAGATACCCAAATTGGTCAAATCCAATAGTCCAAGATCCTTCCATGTTTGGAAGCAAATTCTTGTTCCCTTGGCAAGTCTGTTTGTCCTCGAAGAGCGCGTGGGGGGTATGTGTGTGTATATATAGCCTTTATTATAAGGGTGTGCGGAAAAGCAAGTTTCTAACCAAGTTTGCTCCATATGTGGCTATAATTATGTGCCACTTCAGCCTGGGACTGACTCTACCTTCAAAAGGGAAGAGGAGAGGAGAGGTGCTGAGACGTTGGATGAGTGGCATGTGGGTTGAGCGGGCGGTGGATTCGTCCTGGACTGGCACAGGAGCTCCACGCTGTATCCTGGATGAGGCCACGGGGTGGGCTTTGCCCTGGTCAGTTCACGGTTGGCACCTGGTTCTGATGAAGGCTGAACTCTTTGGCTTTGAGGCGCAGGCTGGCGATGCTGTTGGCCATGTTCACCCCTTGGGTGGGCGTTGCGGTCCCACTGGAGCTGTAGGAGGGCACAGTGCTGTGGGGAGGGAGCAGAGGAGGAATGAGGTACAGCCCACAGAAGAGTCCCCGTGCCCTGTGCAGTCTTGCCGACTTCCCAGGCTAGGCTGGCCATTCCCTCTTAGACTTCTCCCACAAGAGCAGTCAAGCTTCAGCATTTTTATGTGGTTGGATGCATGTGGGAACCCCTCAAACTATGCACCAGGAGGCCCTGCCTTGAGCTTTTGGATGAGACGGCTGGACGCGAAGAGCTGGGAACCAGAAGGCACCCATGCCACCTCCCGTGCCGAGATGTGGGAAGGGTCAGCACAAGGCCAAGTGAATCCCTTGTGAGGAACAGGGCCCCTGCTCCAGCCCTGAAATGCATGGAGGCAGGGAAGCCTGTGGCAGTGGGGTGGTCCCCAGGCAGCCTGTCCCATGGCCACCTCCTCCCCAGCTCCTCCAGTGCCCACACCTACCTGTATGGAGAGGTGCTGGTCCAGGAGAGATACTCTGGGGTCAGCGTGGTGGGCCGCGGCGCCATGGGCTGCTCAATGGCTGCTTCTTGGCTGTAGGATTTGAGGAATGATGCCGATCTGTTGGCCAGCATGGCCCTCTCGTTACGGCGGAACTTGGCCCTCCGGTTCTGAAACCAGACCTGCGCAGGGAGGGAAGGTGGTCAGTGGGGACCTGGTGTGAGCAGGGACATCCCAAGCATCCATCCTACGGATCATGATCATGTATGCAATGAAATGAGAGAGGGGACAGTCCCCGATACCACCTGGGGACAAGGCTGAGGGTGGTGTTGTCTCCCACACAAACCTTTGCTCACCTGGACTCTTGCCTCACTGAGGTTGACCCTTCTCGCCAGTTCCTCCCGCACGAAGGCGTCGGGATAGTGCGTCCTCTCGAAGACCCTCTCCAGAGCCTGCAGCTGGCTGCTGTTGAAGGTGGTGCGGTTCCTCCTCTGCTTCTTCTTCCTCTTGGCCGCCCCGCGGCTTGGGCTCAGGCTCTCACCTGTGGGGAAAGCACAGAAGAGGCCACATGAGAGGCAGACCCATGCAAGACCTCACAGACCCCTCATGGGGACCCGGCCGGGCTCGAGCCCTCCCAGGGGTCTGCACTGTACCAGCCGTGCTCCTTGTGGGTACCTGGGACTCTGCGGGGAGCAGCGTACGGACAACCCTGTGGTGTCCATGAGAATCAAAGCCTATTTCAGGACCTGCAGGAGCTTAGGGTTAAACCCAACGTTTGCAAAGACCTGTAGTAGTTTCACATCTGGCTAAAGCCACCCAGACCTGATTTTGAATACCAGTCTCGGTAGATTCTGCAGTAGCGCTTGACCCAAACTGCTGGGACTGCATCTCACGTGCCCCCCAACAGGGACATGTCCACAGGGTGTTGGGCTTGGCTCTTGCTAAGCGCTTCCGTTAAGCCCAAGGCACAGCGATGGAAATTCAGCACCGAAACATCTCCGAGGTGTGGGTTTCGGCTCCCGCCTGAAGCCCCGGCTGTGGCGTATCCCCGAGGTGACACAGGACCACAGCCAAGCATCTGCTCATCCAACCCAGGTCTTCAGAGCTAGGAACGAACGGCACCACGTCTCGCAGAGCTCAGCCTCCGCAGTATTTATTTCTGGCTTTGCTGGCTCATGGAAACGTGAAGCTGAGGGTGTAGTTTGGTTTCTCAGTATTGATCTTGGGCTTTCAGCCAGGCTGAGATTAATCTCCTCTTTGTCACCAATATCATCGGGTTTAGGCAAGTTTATGAAGTCTTTTTTTCAGAGATACCCTGTCAGCTGCCTGCAAAGGCTTCATGGGGAACGCGTCTCACTGTCGTTCTTCCTTATGGAGGTACTGGTTAATTATTCTTCCTGTTAATAAAGCATCTGGATCCAATCTGTACCTACTGGTGGGAAAGTATTTTGGAATTATTTGAAATGTTAATAGTTTTATGACATTCTGATTCATAGCAGGGTTATATTGGGATTTGCTGCTCTGTATCATTGTAGAGGCCATGGTGGCAGGAATTACCCCTCCCCAAATGTGCTCAAGAAATAAATACTTGCTAATGAGCTATCTTGATACTTATTAAATAGATGTGCAGCGTTGTCAGATGATACTAGAGCGAGTAACAAAATCTATTAGAAGGGATATTAACTCTCCTGCTTCAAGACACCACCAAGCTATTGAGCAAGAGGAGACTACGGGTTCCAAGATCCTTAAGGCCAGAAAAACCTTCTTGGACCTTAATTCTGAATAATTCAAGCCATGAAATCTCCACAAACAAGTTCTCCATCAAGTCCCCAAATCCCTTTGTGCCCAAGTATACCACTCCCAAGGGCTTTCCCATCGGAGATGAGTCGTGAGGACCAGAGAAACCCCAATATCTGCTGGTAGGTTTTTCCTGGGACCGTTCTCTGGGTCCTTCCTTGTGTTCTAGGTGCATTTGTACCTTGGTTGACCATCCTTTTGTCTGGAAACAGCCAGTGCTGCTCTTATATGTGGGACACGGACTTCTTGGTCGGGTAAAGACACAATGGACGGTGCCGTGCGCGTTTGAGGTTCTTTCCCCAGTCAGTAAACTGCAGGCTGCCCTTCGCCGCCGTTTGTGTTTAAAGGCTCACAAATAAAATTCTCCAGATTCCCTCCAGCCCTTGTTCCTGCAGCTTCAAATGTTCTGCCAGTCTCTGCTTTCCAGTTGCCCCTTTTAGTTAAACTCCTTTTTTGGTCCTGTTTTCCTTCAGCGAGCTAACGAGCCGCTGGATTAAAGTACATGAAGTCCAGCCATGGTTGTCCCTGAGTTTTCCAGGAGCCAGGGACCGAAATGGGAACCATCAGGCCGGGAAGGAGCTAAGGAAGAAACAGGGCGAGAGACGTTTCCTTGCGGGTTTACAGCCGCTCCATAGGGCTTTTGGGGAAACTATAGACCAGGGCTTGGTTCAAAACGTGCCGTCACTAAGGGCACCCGCTGCTCCCCGCTGAGCTGGCAATGATTTCAACAGGATCCTAATAAATGTATAAATAAAATTTATAAACCCCCTTTGGTTTTGTCCCAGATTTAAGATCTGGCAGTAGGACTTTTCCATAAGCGATGGCTACTCTCACCCCGTGTAAGCTGGCTGAAAGCAAGGAGGAAGAGGAAAGGTTCCTTGAATTAACTCTCCAACCAGCTCCGTAGGATCTGGCCCATTTTCTGGCTGGTTTCTATCTCCCCAAAACCACAGAGGCAAGAGTTAAATGGCCACGGGAGTTGGGTAGTGCCGAGCGATTCCCAGACGAGGCTGGCAGGCATGATGGGAAGGAGATGTAAGACTGGAGTTGGGTCAGGACGCATCCAGGTGCCAGCAGTTCCCAGGTGGCTGGAGAGCTGCAAGCCCTGGGCTGTGCCTGGGTTGGGACATTTTGTTCAGCTGCTATCGCGGGTTTCAAGGGAGGAACCTTCTCCTGCACCACAAAACCCCGTGGATGCTCCAGGGAGCTTCTCAGAGGATGCTGGTGGCCAAAACCCCATCCCCACCTGCTCACACCCCCCCTAAAACATATTGCACCCCGCTGTAGCTCAGAGCTCCCCAATCCCCCACAGAAACCTTCGCTTTCCAGCTCAATTCTCAGTTACATTCATCCCCCCAATTTTCCACCCATCTCCGCACTGCAGGGAGGCAGCTCCACGCCCGGCACGCCTGCCAGGGTCCTCCGCTCAGCTCAGGGATGAGCCTTGGTAACGGAGCAACATCTTTTCCCCATTAGCTCAGGCATCGCAGGCTTGTGGGACCAGATAAATGCCACTCTAATTGCTGGCGGCGTGCGTCTGACAGGTTTACAGCCTGCAAAGTCGGCCCGGATCGCTCCTATCAAAGATGCTTTAATAACCCCAAATCAGCGTTCCAAAAATGAGCATCGCTACCCGCTCTGCGGCGTTGGAGAGGGAACGGGGAAGGGGATGGGTTGGGTCCCCTGAAGACTCCCTGCCCTCTTGCTGCCACTCATCCGCGGGAATCAGATTGAACCGGATTTGCTGACACCTTGATGGAGGAATCGGAAACCAATGGGCTTCCAGGAATAAGAGTTTGTAATCGCACTAAATTAAAAACCAGCTCACCGCCGTCTTTCTTTTGCCCCAAAGCAGCGCTTGGGGAGGTCACGGAGGAAGCCGAGCCCTTGCCTTTGTCAGTTATAATTTGGGGGTTCATCTGGGGCACGGCTGGAGGCATCGGTTTGAGTGTCCAAGCCCAAGGTCAGAGGGGACCCCTGAGCCACCCCCCAGCCACCTTCGCCTTCAGTGTATTTATCTTCCACTGATTACATTTCTGCTAAAGGGGAAAAAAAAAATGCAGGAGAAGGGGAAAACGGGGGGGATAACGTTACCGAGTAACGAAAGATTGTATGGGCGGGGAGGATGGGGAGGCGCAGAGGCTTTGTGCAGAGCAGGACGGGTCCAGTGTGCTTCACAAAAAAAAGCCTTAAATTGCCCCAGCGTGTTAGAAAAGTCACCTCGCCCATGACGGGGATGAAGTTTGGGGTGCTGGAGGCAGCCTGGGTGGCCTTCAGCCTCCACTCCACGACGCCCAGGCTCAGGCGATGCCGCCTGCCCGAGAGCTGCGGGCAGCCCGGGGGCAGCGCTCTGCCCTACAGATGCCATGGGGTGCTGGCGGTCACCCCAAAACTCTTCTCCACGCAGGAGCACCAATGCTGGCAAGGCTGGACCGCGCCGTGTCGGCGAGCTGCCCCGCAACCAGCAACTGGGGAGCGACTGGTCCTGCCCCATTTGCAAAGGCAACGGCCCCAGCGCCGCCGGGTCAGCGCCGTGCTGGTTCAGCTGAGCGCAGACCAAGCCCGCTTTTCCGACTCGTGCCTTTTCCCTCAGGGGTCCCACTAGTTTTCCATAGGAAGGACTCAGTGGGTTTCGGCTGCCGAAGCCCGGGCGCTGGGCTCACCAAGGAGGGGCCCACACTGGTAGGGCCCCCAGCCGCCCGCGCAGCCGCCGCCACGTGCTGTAAAGAGGTAATTTTTACTAGATTTCCACCGAGGCTTCGGCTTTGACTTACGACCTCCGTTAGCGAGTGCGAAACGACCTCTGTGCAGCTGTGATCCAGACCTAACCAGCGTTTAACATCTCAGCCGCTCGCACGCCTGAGCCCCAGGGACCATGACGTCCCTGGGTGGGGATGCTCGGACGGGGCGGCTCATCCCTCGGGATGGCTTTCAGTGGTGGCTCCATCGCCAGCCATGCTTGGATTGCTGGCGCGGGGTGGCTCCCCTCTGGACGCCCAGTTTGGGGGCTTCTTTGCAAAACGCTCATCCCAGAGTACGGTGTTTGCCCAGCACCGTCCCTTCAACCCGGGATGGTCACCTCGGCCGGCTGCAAACCCGGTTCTTCCGTGGATGATGCTCCAAACCCCCCCCGCATGCACCGCCACGTCCCAGGACGGGTTTTGTTGACTCCAGCTCTGCTACTTGGCTTTGGGGTGCAAATACCCCTCTTTTTGGGTGCCGTGCCAGGACAGAGAGAGTCCAGCCGTCTCCTGCAAAAACCCCAGGCTACATGCCCTCCGACGTGTTTCATTTTCCACTGCGCCGCCGACCCCCGAGCCCCAAACCGTTTTCTGCCGTTAAATTATTTCACGCGTTCCATTTATTCGCGAGGGGTTTGCCAAGGACCTTTTAAGCTTTACATTTTTCAACCCCCGCCCCAGCCAAACGATCAAATCTGCCCTACCATTTACTTCCCTCCTCTGCCTGGAACGGCGTTTTTTTTTCCCTTTCTTCTTCTAGGGTATAATTTAAGGGTTGAAATAGCCTGGAGGGAATTAGCTGTAAATTCTTCCTAAGACAAATAAATTCAGCCCTCTAAGTTTCTACGTTTTTCAAACTGTTGAGAGACGTTTTGGGTTTGTTTTACTTGAAATAATGATCGTGGCATATCTGACCCTCAGGCTGCGGCCGGCTCTAACCAAATAAATAGCTTTTATTAATTAAGGTTTATCTTTAACAAATAAAACCCCAATTTGATCTCGGCCGGCTGAATTAGCAAAAATAAACAACGGGTTCTCCGGGCACTTGATGTGGATTTAACAAATTAACGCTGGGCCTTCATCAGGGAAGCCGCAGGGTGGTGGAGGCCTTTTACAGCCAAGAAATCCTTTGGAAAAACAATGTCTTTCGTTTCTCCCATGGTCTCTCTCGGTAAACATGTGCACTCCCTTCATCCCGTTCTATACTCGGGGGAAGCGAGGAGAGCTCCGGCGATGACGTCCGCCGAAGTTTCATGTGCAATTGTTTAATTTGTTCCTCTAAATCATGCGATGGGGAGGAAGCGTTTCCCTTCGGATCGTGGTGAGCGGCGCCGCAGCAAAGCTCTAGGCTTTGGGAATTGTCCCTCCGTGGTCCCCGCCCGCTCTGGCTCCTTTTTATCCCACACCCTTCAGCTGAGACACCCCAAAGCCTGGGGGGTGATTTGGGGGTGCACAGCCAGCTGAGTGTGGCTGAACCCCCTTTCCCCTGCTACTGCCAGTACCAACCTGTCCTGGGACGCAGCTGGGACAGCCTGGGAGCCCCCACGCTGGGGAATTACGGCGAGGAGGGCTGGCAGGAGGGATGCCCTACAGATCAAGGGGGAGCTGGGGACTCGTCCCCGCTCGCGGGCGGAGGCAGCCCAGGTTTTGTCACAGAAGTGACGGCAGGAGCTGCCTGTGCCACTACGGGTCGTTAATCTCCCCAAATCATCTCAGGAAGCCCGAGGGGGCTGAGAAGCAGCTGGGAAGCTGCCCCTCCGTGGGTGCTGGGTCGCCCAGCTGCAGCACATTTCCCGCACCCACCAGTGAGCCCAGCCTGGGTGCACAGGACCAACACGGCATCGCAGCTCGGGGGCAAAACTGTACCCGTGTAATTCCGTGTTCTGGGTGGTTTCACCCCGTTACCCAAGGAAGAAGCCCCTTGGGCCCATGGGGTGCCAGTCCCAGCACAATGCTGCGGGGTCCAAACCATTCTGGGACCTGGCTGCAACCTCCTTGCCCTGACCCACCGCCGATCCCTCCTCCCCCTCCAACCCAGCCCCAGCCTCCCGAAGACCCTGGGAATGCCGGAGGCTCTGGGAGGAGGATTGAAGCCGGGGGGGTCCAAATGTGCTGAGTCCAAAGGAAATTTTCTCGGCTCAAGTGGCGGACATGAAAAATTTAAGAGAGGGGCAAGCCTCAGCTACTGGAGAAACATTACAGCGAAATGTTTCCGAGGATGTTTCACCTCATTAATTGTGAAAAAACTGAAACGCTGACACGTTTTTACAGGCTGCCAGTTTTGCTGGGGGAAAAGTGTCTCTGTTAAAAAGGAGCAGCTAAAGCCTGCACCAAGAAAGAGGCCAAGGACGTCCCGGGAGGGCCTTAGCCCGCGCGCACTGACAGGCAGCAGCAGGCTGTTTTATGGTTATAGAGCTGCCGCTGCACCAGCCAGAAACCACCCAGCGCCACCGTTTGCTGCCCCCGGCCGCGCAGACGCCCCGGTTTTGGGATGATCCCACCCAACGGTGCCACCACGCCGGGGATGCTCTGTGCACCCCCCGAGCCTGGGAGGCTTTTTCTCCTCGCACCCCCCGAAGCCGCAATCGCTCCGCAACGGCGATGCTGGTGACGGCATGCGGTGCCCGAGTGCCCGTCGTGGCGTATCCGACCAAAAGCCTGAGCAAGCCGGGAAGGTCCTGAGAACCGACCCAGCTGGCAGCATCCCTGCATCCCAGCGGGAATGCATCCAACCTGTGTTTGCAACCTGAATGCGGCACCAAGCCTTTTTTCAGCTCATCCTCATCTTCAGCACCACAAAACAGTGGGAACATGATGCTTAGATGGATTTGGGGACCAGAAGGATCCTGGGAAGGAGGAGCCCCATGATGCGGGATGCTGCCTCTCTTAGGGATGGTCCCAGCCCATCAGCAGCCACCGAATTCACGGGTGAGAGCCGTGAGCAGACCCAGAGGCGGCTCTCCAGCAAGGGCAGCAGTGATTTATCTGCTGCAAAACCCAAGCGCGTGAGAGGGACCAGATCAGGAGGTGTCACAGTGAGGAGGGGAGGGGACGAAGGAAGGAGGGGACAAAGAGAGGAGAACCTCTCGTGCGCAGCCCAGTGCGGTCCTCACCCAGCTGGCTCTGGGCCCCAGGAACGGTGTTTTGGCACGGCTGGCTCCTGCGTCAGCGGAAGTGTTTAATGAATTAATTGCAGCCACGTTCCCCGAAGGAGGAGGCAGGGTCGGTGGGATGCTGTCAAGCCTCAGGAAGGGGCTGGGGAACATCTTTGGCCACGAAGCTCTGGTGGGAGAAGGCTGAGCAGTGCAAGAAATTCCACCCCTGTTCTCCTGGGCGGCTGGGGGAGATGGTGCCGTCACCTGCCTTTTACCCGGAGCGGGAATTGCCTACCCATGGACAGACCTTTGGAGAAGGGGATATGGACAGGCCCCGGTGTGGGGCTCACCGGCTCTGGGATTGACCCAGCATCCCAGCCCTGACCCGACCCTGCAGCAGGATCCAGACCGCAGAGCCGGGCACCGGCAGCGTCCCCTGAAACAACTGCTCCAGAAACAGCCTTTAAAGATGTGCAACAGCCTTGGCGCGGGACTCGGCGATGCCTCTCGCTGTGCTTTCCCAGCCGCCTGGCTCCCATGCACCCCAGGAGCCGGGGCCGGGGCCATTGTGCAGGGCCGCGGGGCTCAGACTGCCTGGCTGCACCCGCCGACGGGTGGCACCGGCCCAGGGCATCCAGCCCGGGACCCGGGGCGCCAAGCGCGTCCCTTGGGCTCGGTGATCCGCGAGCGAAACATTCCCTCCCAGGGCTGTGTCCGCGCGGGGCGGTGGGCGACCCCAGCCCGGCAAAGGGCTTTCAGGAGCTGCCAAGAGCATCCCGTGCGCTCGGAGGAGGCTGCAACCGCAGCGCGACACAATGGGCTGTCCCAGCTCCAGCGCTGCCGTTGCCTCCATTGTGTCAGGTCTTCGCGGGGACGGAGCCACCGAGGAGCTGAGCGGGGGACAAGCTGGGGTGCCGCTCCCCGCTGGGTACCCCGGTTTCCCCCGCTGAGGGATGGCAAGGTGAGGAGAAAAGGCTCCCAGGGAAGGTCCATCGTCTGCACGAGTTTGCCAGGGGCGGTGGCACTGCCATGGTGACACCAGGCTTTGGTGGTCGAGGTCTGGCATCACCCCTACTCACCATGGAGAAAGATGCAGCTCAAAGGGGTTCACCCCTCTCTGAGGTTCCCCTTTTCCTATATGGGGCTGGGGCCTCCAAAAACTCACCCGAGACGGTGTCGGTTTGGGGTGCCCCTGCAAATGCCAAGGATGGGGAGACGGGATAGATACAGGGATGTGGTGGACGTTGTGCCGTGGAGCGGGGCTGGGGCTCCCAGCTTTGCCCAGGGATGCTCAGAGCAAAGGGCTCCTCGGGCAGATGCTGGCGGCTGCGGGGCCGGGGGTGGCGGGAGCTGCTTGGCCGCGCGAGCCAAAGCCCTCAGGACAAGGCACCGCGGTGGGTTTGAAGCGCTGAGCCGGGCCAAGTACAGAGCAGCACCGACCAACAGGGGATCAGGAATTTTAATTTTGTTCTCCCGCGAATCTGCCAGCCCCCGCCGTGGAGGCCCGGGGACCAACAAAAGGCGCTGGCTCTCCCCCAGCCACTGGCAACCGGGAGCCTCCCCGGCGAGGAGGCATCCACCGAGGGGGTTTACTTTCATCTCCTGGCCAAGAGACCTTCTCGTGGTGGGACGAGACAAGCGCCGCGCACCGCTGTAGCACCCCGGGATGCCACTGGAGATGAAGCCCCCAGGCACCCACCTGGGCCGCATCCTCCCCGCTTTGCCAGCATCATTTCTGCCGCGCATTAAAATAGCTGAGCGCAGAGAGTGGCAGGGCTGGGGATGGTTAACAGATGTGCGGTCCGGCTTCTGCGGCACGGGGAAACGGCCGGCCTGGGTCCTGCTACCAAAATGCTGGGGTTTGGGTCACCCCAGGCACCGCAGGGAGGGGGTGTGGGCAGAGGGGGCGGCCGTGGTGGCTGCCCACAGCCATCGGCGAGGGGGACACTGGGATGGACGATGCCAGGAGGGATGATGCCGGGATGGATGGACCCCACCATCCCGCACCGGGGTTGAGCGTGGCAGATAACAGGTTGAACGGTTTCTCAGCAGGGCACGGGGCATTAATTAATTAATTAATTAACGCTAATGAGACTTGTGCAAGCGCCGGCCCTGAGAGCAGCACCCGCCGGTGCTCGCAAAGCTCCGGCGAAAGCTCAGCTTTAACTGCAAAGCGGGTTTCCCCAGAGGCTGGGAAGGGGATGGTATGGCGGGTGCCTGGGTCCATCACGGTGTGAAGAGCTCGTCGGGCCTTTTGCATCATGTTTTATTTAAAAATAAAACTAATCAGGCAGGGCCGCATAGCAGGAACACTGTGTAGAGGGCTGGCTCCCAGCCAGGGACCCCTGGCATGGAGATCCCAGCCTTCCTTCCCCCTCCTAACCTCCCTAAAAAGGTAGTTTCTTGAAATTTAATAAGCAAAAGCCCATGGCAAGCCAGCCCCCATGGCATCTGGCACTGAAACCCAACACCAGCCCTCCAGGTTCAGGCACAGCCCCACTGCGGCAGCGTCATTGCCAAGGGGGAGGGAAAAGGATGAGCAGGGACCCGGGGGAACGGTGGGAACCCCCACGGTGTCCCCTCCTGTCACTTCCTTCCACCCACCTGAATTCCCTCTCCTTTTTGAGGCCAACCGGGTGTTTTTCACACCCAGGCTGAGATGCCACCAAGCGCCCGTTTTACCAGTGAACACCAGCACCTGCCGAGCGCCTGTCCCATGGCTGCTGGCCGGCATCCCTGGACAGGGGACACTGGCACATTTGGCCAGGGCACAGAACGGGCGTGTGCCCCTGGCCAGGATCCCGTCCCACCGCTGCTCCGAGGAGACCCTCGGGGGCGCCTGCACGCACAGACGTCCCGGAAACCCTCGCCAGCGAGCAGCATCGCTGTCCTCCGGTCTGGTTTTCATTTGAGGTCGGTGGCCTCTCGCCAAATTTATTGTAAAACATTCATTTTAATAAGTGGCTCATATCTTTTTTTTTTTTTTTTTTTTTTTTAACTCAACCCGGTTAACCATTTCCAGGTTAAAGCAGAGCCATACATGGGGACGGCGAGGATGGTGGGGACAGCAGGGGACAAGATCCCAAATCCAGCCAGGAGCAAAGTGGAGGACACGCTGCCACCGATATTCAGCATCCCAGGGTGTGGGTCAGGGACCTTCAGGCACTCTCCTACCAATGCCACCAAAACTTCACCCCCGTGGGGTAACCAGGGTGTGTGGAACATGCACGGGGCTTCACGAAATGGATGGTGCCTGGTAGTTTAGTTTTGACATTTGTTTTAAGTTTTATAAACCTCTAATACTAATAGAAATGTTTCAGTGTCTTTTAATTTAAACAAAAACAGTTATTTTTTTAATTTAAAAATTCCCCTGAGGTATTTACAACCCCCAAATTACAGCCATGTGGCCGGCCCAGCAGAGAAAGTGAAATCGGTGAGGAAGGAGCGTGGTGGCCGCCCCAGCCCGAGCCCAGCCCAGCACAGCCCCAAGCGGCACCGCGTCCCCACGTCACCCGTGTCCCCTCCACGCCACCCCACCGATGGGCTCTGCTTCACTGGGCACGCGGGATGCCAGGTCGCGAGGCAGCCAAGCTGCTGGCCACAGCTGTCCCCAGCGGGATGGCATCCTTCTGTCCTCCGTTTTTTGTCCTTCCCTCTCCCCCTTCCCACTTCCCTCTCTCTTTCCCTCTCCCAGGCCGGGCAGAGGCAGGAGCAGCCCCACAGCACGGTGGGTTTGGAGGTGTGTTGTCACCAGACCAGGCTCTTTGCCCCCTGCCACCCTCCCAGCGCGGTGTGTGGGGTCCCCTGCGCGCTCCCCTGCAGCATCGCTGCCGTCCCTGCCCCAGCACCCCCCCTGCAGCAACACAGCCCCCTCCCAGCCCCTGCAGTGCCCCGCACGGCTCGGGGTGCAACACAGCGCTGCCTCCCCCCGCAATGCCCAGGACGGCTGGGAGTGTGGTGAACCCCCCAACACAAACTGCACTGCAGGGGACAACTTGGGGTGCAGTGCGGTCCCCACCCTGCCCAACCAACGTGCTGCACGAACCGGGGTACAACACAACCCCCCCGCATGACTCAGGGTGCAATGCAAACCCCTCATACACACTGCAATGGCCTCCAGAGCTTGGGGCTCAAGGCAGCCCCCCCATACACACATCGCATTGCCCAGTACAGCTCGGGGTGCAATGCAGCCCCCCCATACCGTGCGTTGCCTGGTACAGCTCGGGATCCCCACCCCACCCAAGCAATGCACTGCACGACCCGGGGTACGACGCGGTCCCCCTGGGCAATTTGGGGTACAACATTGTCCCCCTGCACGTCTCAGGGTACAACATGGTCCCCCTACATGACCCTGGGTACGACGCAGTTCCCCTGCACGACTCAGGGTATGACACAGACCCCCTGCACGATTCGGGGTGCAGCGCACACCCTGGGCTGGCGCGACCCTCTTCCACCTCTGCCCCATCTCTGCACTGGGTGCTGCAGCCCCCCCAAGCCTCTGCTGCCGGGGCTGTGCCCCCTCCCCAGCGCCCCGCTCGCCCCAGCGCTGCCATGTGCTCCCCCGGCTCCCCCGCCATGTGCACTCCAGTTTCCTCGCGTGTGAAGCCGGCAGCCTCTCGGATTCAGTGGCTGGAAAGGATGGCGCCTCTCCACATCTGGTTCAGTGCGCGAGCCTGGCGCCTGGCTTAGCCGCAGTCTCCATCCAGAGACACGCAGACTTTAATAGACCCATACAATTCCTCCTGATCTATCGCTGCAGCCGCAGCTAAAAAGCTGCTTTATTATACGCACTCCGAAGGGGGATGAGGAGGGAAGGGGAGGGGGCCGGCGGCTGGCTCTGCCGCTCTCTGAAGGCTCCCAGTTCGCCCGGAGCCCCCCTGGGACATGAGCTGCCCCCCTCAATCCCGTCCCAGCTCCTGGGGGCCGTTTGCCCCCAAGGCCCCGGGGTGAAGGAGCACCACAGCGGCCTCGTTAC
>WHYT01016296.1:12092-28951 GCA_009806455.1 Tetrax tetrax
GTGCTCTACAACTCTCATTGTAAAAAATTTCTTTCTAATATCTAATCTAAACCTACCTCCTTCTAATTTAAACCCATTACCCCTTGTCCTATCACAACAGGCCCTACTGAACAGCCTGTCCCCATCCTTCCTGTAGGCCCCCTTGAGGTACTGGAAGACCGCTATCAGGTCTCCCTGGAGCCTCTTCTTCTCCAGGCTGAACAGCCCCAACTCTCTCAGCCTGTCCTCATAGGAGAGGTGCAATTTACATTGGTAAATGTTTTATTGGTAAATAAAAATGAACAAATTCTTACTTTTTTAAACTTCCAAACTGACAAACTAATACTGTCTTCTAGATTTATTCTCACAGTTCATGTTTTACTAGAAGCTACAAAAGAAAGGCGAAGGTAAGGTTCCTAACAATTCTTTTTTGCCTATCCCCTCCTTACAGGTTTCTCATGATCAGTAGCCCTTATTTCCACTGTATGTACAGCTTTAGGTATGAATTAAATATCAAAGTAGCTAGCCAATTAAATAATCTCCATTACAGGAAAATACTGCTATTTAATTAGCTTGTTAAAATCACCCCTGTACATATACCCTGAGGATAAAACCTCCTGTAAAAGTGCAAAAAGACATTTAGCCACTAGACCAGCAAGTTTCAGAGGTATACAAATGCAATTTTATCTGAGAAAATATGTAGAGATCATGTGAGATTTTTTACTCTTCTTGAACTCATAGGATTCAAAACTGCCTGAAACCTGTTCTCTTGGCTACTGTGTCTGAGCGTAATAGAGGAAACGCTGGCCAGATGCGTATCAGAAGAGAGGAAACCGCCCTCATCCCTCTCCAAAACAAGATACGTCAAACACTAGCCAGCTCTGAAAAGCCTGTGAAGAATCCAACTCCAGATGCAGCTTTCTGTTACTTCCTTATCCCCCTGCCTCCCATCTGCCCTTCCATCGCCTACATTTATTCTTTTTAAAGATGGATTTTAGTTTTCCTCCTAATTAGGTAAACTATGCATAAGGATTCACTAACCTGTAGAAGAGCCTGTTAACTGTTAAGCCTGGAACCTGCTGCCTGGAAGCATAACTTTTTTTTTATTATATTTGAACTGTTGTTAAATACAGAAAAAGGAAACAACAAATGACGTCATTAATCACTCTACAAAATAAAATGAAGCTTGCTAAGTTTTATGGAGAACCTGAATACTCTTGCAAATGCTCCCGTAAATTCCCATTACCCTAGTAGCATAAACAAATTTTCCAGTAGTTCAAGTTATATATAAAATGCAGTAGTGTGCAGATAGAGACATCGTGCATAAAGAAACCTTCACTACAAAACAAAGCTTCCAGAGGAAAGAAAAACTTCTGCCTTGGGATTCAAATATAGATGATGTTAACTAAGTTTTGACTCAAATTATGCTAGGATGAGAATAGATTTAGAATCTTAACTGCACTTCCTAAAGCAAATAGTCGACTGAATAATAAGAATATTTTCACAACATGGCTTGGCAAAATCCACAATATCCTTACTTTTCAAACAAAAAAGGCCAAGATCCATCATGATGATGCTAAAAGTCTTTAAACACCAACCTAAAACCTTTCCCAGCTACCAAAACAACTACAATTAATAATTCCAATACGGAAACGTCTTTAAATGTGCAGGGGAAATTCTCCAAACTAGTTTCAAACAACGTAATTTAATGAATTTTAAACACAGATGCAAGTTAATGAAAGACCCCCTCATCCCCCAAGTTTATTGGGCTGTTGCCAAACTGCAGTTCGGTGGCTTGCTGTCTCCACCTAATATTTACAGGTAATCAGCAAAACTGCTTGGTGAAACAGACATCATGATCTCTGTTCCATATAAAATGAGGGATCTCAAGAACAGAGCTAGAGCTCAAGTATCACATGTAGGATTCAAAGCAAACATATACCCTCAGGATCATTTTAATTGCCAAAGAGTATCCTGACTACCTTCATCTGCTTTTCCAAAATGCCTGTCGTGTCATCTGTCAGCTCTGCCATCGTTTCCTGAATACTCTAAGCCTTCTACCTATTTAGACAACTGAATCCCAAATGACACCAAGCTCATAATCTACCACCTATCAGCTGAACCCCTAAGATCTGTGCATTTGATCCACAGCACACAGGCATTAGAATGTCATCTGCAAAAAAAGATTACCATCGCATATTTTCCAAAGGATGAGAGCATCCCCACAACCTGAACCTTCAAAGCCAAAGAAAAATATTAAGTCTAAAACAAGCTATAAAAGCTCCATTCTAAATTTTGATTTTCAGGAAATAAAATGTTGCTTTACAGCTTGCTTGAAAAGCTACAGTAAATTCGCTATGTAAATCTGGTAAATCACTAGAAAGAATTGTTGTCTTTGAAACTGAGGCACAGCTCATATCCTACTTAGCGAGTCTATCCTATAAATCTGCATCAGGATCTTTCATTACAGATAATCTTGCAGTTGCACGCATAAATGTTACCGGCTTCCACGTTGCTTTCCAACCTTCACAGTACCATACACCATTTTTCTAAAAAGGGTACATTTCTAGCACTTGATGAGGGAAGAGCCCCCCTGCAGAAGACTGCTCTATACAAACATTCTGGTTTTTTCCTCAAGCACATTTTCTTAATCAATCATGGCACATATAATCACATAAAAATGTAAATATGCTTGCCACTTCCCTATAAATGCTTACGTATTGCAACTAAGCTTGACAGAAGTCTTGGAGGATCAAGAACGATATTCCTAGAAATTTCATGGCAACTGGCCCTTCAACAGAGAAGGAACATCCCTTGAGGAGGGGTGGGGGGAAGTGCTCACTAGGAAAAGCATGGACTTGGAAGGGATGCGCGTCTTACAGTCATGGGAAAGCTTACAGCATTTTGGCTGAGAAATTAGGTTTATTGAAGTGAAAGCAGACCAAGAGGGTTCAAACCCAAAATGAGGTTACACCCCTGCCATACTAATAATGAAGTCCAGCATCAGGGGATGAATGATGGGCTGGGACCTGTATTGCACAAATGCAAACAACTGTTTGGTCAGGAAAAGACACAATTTCTCTGGGAAAGTTACCAAGACTTCACTGAAGCATCTGTCTGAGAAATCAAAAGCTCTTAAGAGCTTTTCACCTCTGTCTGGTTGTCAGTGTGGCCATTTTCACCCACCTCACTCCAAACAGCAGGGTTTATCTCTCTGGTGATAACAGGACCCTCAGCTCTTCCAGGAGCCCTGCTCATAGCCAGGAACATCCAAATGAGTTGCTCCCCAGACATATTTTGTTCTGGTTATTTATACCCAAGTATCTCCCCAGCACAAAGATCTGTACACAAAAAAGCAACCTGTGTTCTAGTTTAAGAGGCATCTGCATATTGCCATCCCTCAGCTATGTCTGTATCACACAGAGAGAAAAAAAAAAAAAAATCCAAGGAAAGGGGTTATTTCTCCCTCCCCACCTTATAGGAAACAGAAATAAGCAGTGTTAGGCTGCAAAGGCAGGAGCTTTTTCTGTGCCTAGCGACTGCTGTTTTCCCCTCGCAGCATATGGTCTGGTTCAGTTCCTTTCTCTCCTAGCAGTGAACTAATAAACAAGAGGTAGGCCTCTGTCTTTTCACCAAAGGAAAAAGAGAAATGTACTTCTAACAAAAGGTAGACACTTGTCTTGGTGCCAAGAAAAAGTGTTCATGCCCCATTAAACAGAAGGTAGATTCCTGTCTCTCTGGTTCTTTTGTTTGTTGCCTCAGATTGTTAAACAGAGCAAGGGCACTCCTGCTTCCAAGCACCTGCATTTAATTGCAGCTTATTGCCTTCCCCACAGGGAGGCAGGAACAGCTGCAAGGGAACACTGTACTGATGCAAGAGCAGAAAATTCTTCTTTTTTTTTCCTCCTGAGCAGGAAATGTGCTCTCTGCTACAAAAAGCACACTACTCTAGAGAGAAATCATGAGGAAAAACAACTAGTACTGCTTGGTTTTCCTTTGGTTTTTTGTTTGGTTTGTTTTTTTTCCATTTAACTTCGCTCAAGCAAGTTAATGAACCACTACTATAAAATTTTTAAAAATTATCAAGGCTCCATAAAGAATCTATTTAAAACTCGCTTCTCAAGAAAAATAATGTTCTTGGCAGAGCAATCTGCTTGCTTGTTAATTGAAAGATTTTCCACAAAGCCTAGTAAGGTCATCACCATTTAAATTTAAGTGAATATAATTAAATAAAATTAATTCATAAACTAAATTTAGGACTATCTTCTAAAGAAAAAGAAAAAAAAAAAATAAGGATTTCTCCCCATCCTGCATGGCATTTAATTGCTTATTTAAGGAAGGCTGTGTAATGAAACTCTGGGAAAGGATATATATTTTTCCCTTCACAATAGCTACATTCAGTTCCTCTTTCTGTTCAGCATTTGTTCCATGTATTTGTCTCCTGAATATAATATTATAATAACTCCCTACACATACAGAGGTTATTTTTTTTTCTGGTATTTTTGCTGGATATTTCCTTGGTCTTTTTCAGAAACTACCTAGTATGATGAAGAACGCTAAAAACACCATAATTATACCAAGCCCAAAATCCACAGGCTGGCCAGCAGCTCCCCTTTCAAACCTGGGAGATCTCCATCAGGTGACAGAACAAGGAGCAAATCTTCATATGACAGGGAGGGCTGGTTTGAGAGCTCCTCCAGACTAGGAGAACAGAGGAAATCCAGAAAGCCTCTCCTCCAGTTTGATGAAAGTCAGCAGAAAGCAAGGCACGGTGATGCAAGGAACTACCCATGCTCATCTCGCACTCAAAAGCCAGCAGGAGAGCTCCTCCTCGTACATTAAGTTCCCAGGGCTCCCTTGCCTAACTAGGTCACCTCTACCAAAATCAAATGGAAACAATAATCCTAGGGTTTGGAAGCCCTAGGGGCTCCCAGCATGGTCAGAACAGCTCTTTTAGATTGCAAATGTTTTCCAGGTCCCAAGATTTAAAAACAAAATTTGCTTTCTCTATATCATCTTCTGTACCCAGAGGCAGCACAATAAAGAGAGTACAGTCACAGCACTGCTCTCTGCCTAGGCCTCCTAATGCAATAGAAGGTAAAGAATAATTTTTGTTTCTTCGCATACCACTACCGCTTTATTGAATTAAAAAGTGGCAATCTTTCTTTTTTCCCCCTAAGTACTAAAGAAATAGAATATTTAACCTCCCACCTGTTTCCCCGTAATAAAAAGAACAAAAATGGAAATGTTTCCTTATACTCTTTGAAGTTCACTGGATTTAAGCAGACTGTAATACTGAGGATTGGTTGGTTGCACGCACTGCATGCTTCCTGTTATGTTCCAGCTTATTTATTTTAGACAACTAAAATAGATTTGCTTTTAGTTATTGTCATAGTTAAGCCCTGATCGGGACCAGACTACGCAGTCTCTCTCTCACTTCCCCCACCCTCCGAGAGAACAGGGGGAGATGATATAAGAAAAATGGCTCGAGGTTTGAGATAAGGACAGGGAGAAATCCTTAAAGTTACCATCACGGGCAAAACAGACTCGACTTGGGGGAAAAAAAAAAAAAAAAAAAGATTCAATAACTGTTCTAAATGTACATGTAATAAGCCATTTGTCTGACTAGGTTTATATAATGTTATTATCTGAACATGTAATATTTAATTAGCAATACGGTGCCATCATTTACTCTGTGACTATATCTCATCAAAGCAAGGACTAGAAGAAAATTTACCATAGAACTAACAGAATTTCAGACGGAGATTTTATCTTGATTATCATAACCAAGAGCAACAATCCTTTCTTGCTACAACATGAGCTCCATAGTAGAATATTCTCTGAGTGCTAAGGGGCATATGAGTTTAAGTAAAGCTGTTGTATGAATACCTTATTTTGTAATTATCTACATGATGAGAATTGGATGAGACTTCTACCAATTCCATTCATCACATTTGTATTCGTAATTGTAAGGTGACACTTTGCATCTCTTCTGCTTACTTTCTATTTCTCACATTATTTTTCATATTGACAAGCCATGTCTTGTCAGATTCTATGAATATTATCCACACACTGGTTATACACATTGACAATTTTAAGTAATTATTCATAAATCATGGTTTCTGCTGTTAGTCAACTCGTTTCTTTTGTTCCCAACTTCCTCTCAGTATGCATGGCTCAGATGTGTAAATCCCTTGAGAATACCTGAGGCTAAGAAAATGGACATTTATTTGTCACTCAAGCAAGAACAGTACATTCTGATAATGTATGTTGGGGGCAGCAGCTCTATACCCATGACATTTTTTTATTAAGAATTAAATGAATCTGTGTATATGCACACATTATTAAAATACAATAGTTAGAATTTTTCCAAGATCTAATTGCCTGCACACCAAATGGAGTTTTTATTGCTCTCTGAAATAGGATCTCTAGATAACTATTTTTGTTTGTTTGTGTGCCTGCCAATATAGAAGTTGACATAATTCAATTTTCCAGATTCAAAGCATCCAAGATTATTAAATTACTTGCATATGATCGTATCTTGAGAGAAACTCCCTCTCTGAAGTATAATTCATTGTCAGGTTTTTTTGCTTGTTTGTTTTTAAGATTAGTAAGTTGAAGCAGAAAACTGTAAACACAAATGTGCAATCTACATAAAAGTAGGAAAAGTATTTCTAGGATGTACAAAAAATGAATGGCAAGTCAGGAAAAGAGTGGTAAATTTCTTGGGTACAACAGAGAACAAAAAAAAAAGAAGTTTGCACACATATGCTTTTTTGACAAACACATTTACATCCTTATTAGAAACACATCAATTTTAAAAATGTTTCATGTTACTAGTCAACATATGTAGAGACCTTCAGGGATTGTTCTAAGCTTAGTTGAAAATTTTTCTGATTATCTTGTATTTTAAGGTTTTACTAACGTTAATCATGCTTGAACACAGCTACCATTTCATCTATTTCCTGTAAACATGAACTGCTAAAACACTTATATTACTGTATCTTAAAGAAGTTGTTACTAAAAAAAGGAAAACAAACACCCTGTGTACATTAAATGATGCACTCAAAGGAAATGCGTGCATAGGAGAAATTCCGAGTACTGGGAACAAGCGTATGTTTACCTACAAAGCTTGTACCGGAGTATCTTGAGAGAAACACAAGAATCTTGGTTTATGCAGGCAAATACACATATCTGTGCTGCTGTGATAAAGAAGTTGAATAACTTTAGAGATATACCACTGTATTGCCTCTGAATGCTTGGCACCTTCAATGCCTTATTGCAGTTCCTCTTTACAAACCTCCTGAAAACCAGTCTTGACCAAGCATGAGTGATAATCCCACTCTCTCAGACTGTCCTAGAAACTAACACATGAAAAAATGTAAAATAATTATCAGCTGAAAGTAAGGAAATCTGTCACATGCTGTTTGACAATTAAGGACTGTCAACTACTCTGCCTCTCATCCTCCCCTTCTCCTGTGCTCTCCCACCCCACTTTTTTTTTGTGTGTTGCTTTTTTTGGAAATCATTATCCTAGACCTGGATAGGATACACTGGCATGCACCAAACAATAATTTAAATTCTCTCTAAGGGGCCATCTGGGACTCTAGGTTTTCAGGTTTACTTCCTCATATGCAGCTGCCCACGTACAGACACTTCTTCCCCTTCTGATGCCTGCAACACCAGCGGCCAGCCGACGTGTAAAAACCATCCAGAAGTACCTAATGCTACTTTTGGATACCTACCCATCACGCCATCAATATTCAAGCCCTGAAAAGGATGAGGAATTTACCTAAATAGGTGGGAAATTAACACGCAGCACCTGGTCTACCTAGTAGAGATGCTTCTATGTTCGCTTACTTTAATTCATAGGAATGGCCAGACCTTTTCAATATGAAATAAACAAACTGGTTTCAGTGAGAAGTATCATATTTTCCTAGCACATCTGGAAAAAAATTCAACTACGTAAAAAACACAGTATCATCTACAAACACAGGGAACTCTTCATTGGGGTCTTTCCATAGAAAAATGCTAGGGCACAGAAAGGAACCTCAAGAATCCACAGAGTGTTTAATAGACACACTTACTGGTCTTACTAAAGCCCAACAGAAAACATTTTAGCTGAGTAAGACAGAATCACTCCCTCTTTCTTCTTGTGCAGTCAGGGCACTCAGTCCACAAGCTGGCTGAACCTTGCTTACCCTTCCGCATATCATCAGGAAATCATCAACAACTTTAAAAAAGATGCGGCGCTCTCCTCCTTGCCCACCCCATCATCACTTTATTGAAGGCACTATGGTATTACAGAGATTTGTGTCATTTTCCAAATGTGGTACATACCAGTACTGCTACAGCAAGTTACAGAGCTGTAGGTAGCAAACCTGAAGAGACTAAAGCAAATCTATATTCTTCCCTCTTAATCTTCACACAATCTGATTTACACAACCCAGTTTAGCCTTTGCTTATATATCTACGTTATTCATAAAACTTTCTTATTTTACAAGCTTATTTTCATTTTAAAAAATACAGTAAAATGTTTTAAAACGATAAAGTTTTAGACAGATTTTTGAGTGTGTGAATAGCTGTGCTTGCGAACTCACTCCCATGAAAGGCACCCTGAAACTCCTCAGAGAACTCCAAATCTTGGGCTAACTTTGTAAATAATAGGATTAAAAACCCCAAAGCCTTAACAGGTACAAATCCAGTGACTAGCAAATTAAATTCACAGAACTGTCTTTCCCTAGAGATTAGCGCTTTCACTGATTTTTCACAGATACTTTTAGCACTAATCTCTTGACACAGGCATGCAGATTCGTTTTCACAGATAACGTATCCTCCAAGATCCTCAACTTGAGTTTGTCTTTTCAGAAGCCAAAGGTCGGTATTTCAGATTTCTTCAACAGAAGTCAGACCAGCAGCTGACAGTGATTAGCAACTGTCTTCATTTATACAGCTGCTGAGATATGCATGTTTTAGCTGCAATAATAGTTACTGCATCGTGTGCCTTACATATATGCGTTGGCATTTTCCCTTTTCTTCATATTGGCTGCAGTCTGTCTGCCTTTTCGTTCATTTTATTCCCTACCTCTTCCATCTGTTGGCTCTTTCCTCTCCATCTAATTAAAGAACATTTCCCCACTTCATTTCAAAAGCTTCAGCTATGAAAGTTGCACATGCTTATTTCTATCACTTTTTATTTCTACGTATTCTGACGTAAATTCGCTATGCAAGGACTTGGGACTAGAACTAGTCAGGAATTTATTTTGCAAAAAAAAGCCTCTGAAAAATTATTTTCATCAGCTCAGAATAATTTATGGATTAATACAGGGTTCAGATAAAATGAATTGTTTCTGTTAAAGTAGTTTCATAACAACATCAGGCTATTCAGAATGTTTGGACTTATTATACCAGAACTATGTTTGAAGCAACACACAGGTCGCTCCTATTTATTGAATATCACTCACTCTAAAGGTCAGCCCATACTGGTTTCCTCCTATGCCAGTCTGAATAAAGACACCAGCTGTGTCAGGAGGAGCAGTTTTAGCAAGTCTATACAAAAGATCTAGCTCAAACATAAGCAAACATGAGGAAATTTAATAAATTATATTTAGAAAATATATTGGGCTACCTCTGTTATGGGGGAACTGCATCGCTTTTAGTGTACTGGAAGAAGGGATGCTAAAACATTTTCTATATTAAGGAGATTAGCTAAATTATTTTTGTCTAACAGTAAAATAAAAATACACATCTATATTTAGAAACAGAACTAAACCATGTGTATTTTTTACATACACATAATTAAGACAATACCAAATTTATGTAGACTAAATCACAGGCATATTTGGTTGCTTACTTAATAGAGTTCTTCCTTTCTTTACCAAGAGTATTTTTTATGTGAAAAGCATTAAAATGAGACAGAAAATACAGTCTATCATATAATTCATTCTCATATTCCATATGTTTTGAGCATAACATCAGAATACCTATTTCTTTCAAAATGGTCCTTCACGTTTTATGGCTTCCCTCTCTTTTTATATTTCAGTATATCAAATCTTAGTGATTGGTTACTTTGTTCTCAGTCCCACTAGGCCTGTTATCTGTAATTAAATATAAGCCTCCTTGATATTAGTAGCGCGCTGATGGATTGTTGCTTACCTACCAGGCAGCACTTAGAGAAATGGAGGTCCTTGAAAGCCAACAGCATCAGAACATAAATCAGCTAGAATGAAGACAGGAGTGAATATAGATTTTGTGGTAAGAATGCTCAGGAGATTGTTCTTCGAAGTCCACAGATTGGAGATTACATCCATATTGATTTATCGTCAGACATTTATTGATCATTGGCTAAATGACTGTACAGATAAACATATGTATCTTTCCGCTTCTGCCAATAGATTTAACCTTACTGACTACACAAAAATAAAAGCATAACCCTCTCTAACCTAAATTGTTGATTAAATGCTGCATGGAGGTTTGTGCAGTACAAGGGATCTGAAACAGAACAGAAAACTCCACCCCACCTACTACTCCCAGAAGAACAAAGAACAACTCACTTAAAGATATTCCAGATTTCTTTTCAATCTTTTAAGTAAACACTTCTCTGACTACCCTGCGATTCTGAAATCGTGTTGCTACATTTCTTGTAACGTCAGACAAACATTAAAAAAAAAAAATTATAAAATAAAACACCTTACAAATCCACAGCTGCTTACAATTTTCAAACTACAGGGCACTGCTATGAAGAATAGATATCACAGACAACAGACAGCTTCCCTGATGAGCAGGAGCTGTCAGCAAATTCCTGAAATTATTTTCAGTTAGTCTTAACAATTCACACTCTGCAGTATCATAAACGATGATCTTATATTCTAGAGAGCTAGGATATAGTTTACTATAGCTCAGTACAGAAACCTTTTAAAAAGTACTTAAGGTCAGATTTTTTTGGGGATCGAAACACTAATTTCCATTTGCAAGTTAAGTGGCACATAGAAATATGAAATGCAGATGCGATCAGACCATAGGTCTATTTTCATACCACGCAAATCCAATCTTTCAGAGATACAAGTCACCAAATTAGCGAAACCTACCTTCACATTGATTTGGTGAAATCTCTATGAAGCTATACTTATTTAGTTCTTGTACTTACTCAAGAGTAACCAATACACCAGCAAAACTAAAAGCAATTACTTGACCTTAAGCTTGCCTAAGCCAAAATGAAGCAGAGAAGGAATATGTAAAAGAAAGAACCAGTTAAATACAAAGATGAAACCAGCAATCATGCAATGAACTGGCAATCTAATTTTAATGAGCATATCTGGTTTGCTGTGGACATCAATAAAGGTTTCAAAATGCTAATAAACAGAGGAGTGCACTGAGCTCAACCTTAGCTAATCAACAGGCTTTAGCATTCAGAACAGAAAATGATTCACAGATACTTAGCACACCACCAATTACCAATGCCCCAGATGGAGATCTCCCATCAGTCTTCTCCTCCCCAGCAGGAAAACACTTGGTGAGGAGAGAGATCAGAAGCCTTTGCAACTTCTAGGCATTCTCCCACCACAACTCCTTCCAAAGCTCGCTGGGAGGAGTGCCTGAACATAATCATTCCTACTTCAGAAAAACAGGACAAACCTATTGGAAATGCTTCATACAGAGTCTCTCTCGCAAAGAGTTCTTCTCTCTTGCATCCCGTGGTATTTTTCCCAGATCACTAGGGACGTCCTTTGAAACCTGTTGCTGGAAGAAAATGCCCTGTACTTCTCTGAGCCATCTTGGCCTCCTGATCTTTCTTTCTCTGGCTGCTGCAGGTTGTAATTAGTCCCAGCTGAAAAGGTAGTTAATCTCCTTTAGCAGTCAGAATCACATGGGGCATGTATAATTCATTGCAGGGCATGGACCAATATTTACAGATTAAAAGGAGTTTTCTACTATCTCCCTTTCTTTGTCGTCAGAATCCATATGAAGAAGATTGGATTGGAAGTTCAGAGACTGAAAGAGTATACATTGCACTGTATGATATAGTAGAAATGAAAAAACACCTATGTTTATTATGAATTCAAAATTAAAATTAGCATGCACTAGAGCTTTTCATCTGGAAAAATAAACCATTTACTGAGAAGATAAAATAAAGACTTATTTGCAAATAGCAAATATTGCTTTTGTAGAAAATGATGTCAGAAGCCAAAGGTTAGAAATTATTTCTAGAAAGCACACTTTAAATTAGGAAGTGCTAAGTCAAGAGAAATTGTGCTGAGCTGGAACTCTGAAAATGTACCTCCTGATATTTAAGGCTACCTTAATGTATAATGCACCACTAGAATGAAAATACCTGGATTAACTATATTGTCAGGAACACTTTGAGAGAACTGCAGAAAATGAAATACTAAAAAATAACTATTGCTTTGGAACAGAAAAGCCTATTGCTTATATTTTATTTTATGAAAAAAAAAAAAAAGGAAACTAATGAGACTGTATAAAACTATATTTTCATTTCATGGTTATAGCTCCAGTGAAATGTCTAAACCAAAACAAATCTCATGCATTACTGTTCATTATTTATGTTGTTATGAGAAACCAAAAACAAAGTTGGCTTATAAGTGTTAATGCAAATGACTCACCGCATCCATACACCCATAGTATTAAAAGTGTGGACAATTTGTAATGAATAATGCAAATTTTTTTTTCGTATTTACTTCACCACCACCTTAAGGCTACAATGTATTTCACTTTGAGGGGAAAAAAGGAGAAGGAAAAGAAAACGGATTGATGCAGTCTGGAAGGAAGGAAGAGAAATGTTGATGTCAATCATTCCTTGACTAACAATTACTGGGCTAGGCTCATCCACGTAGCTATAATTCCTCTTCCCATTGTCCACAAGAGCATGATTTCAAAAAAGCAGAGGCAGAAGGTACCTCCATCGGCTGCATTTCAGAATAACACGCTGAGGAATGTTCCCAGGTCCCTACCTCCACGATGGAAATCTCAGCTTCAGGTTGCAGGCAAGGGAAGAGCCTGCAGTCAGGGTGAGAAGCAGCCGGCCCTCTCTGTGCTGCCCAGCGCTCGCCGGTGGCTGGCTCTGCCTGTGTTCTCCCTGGAGGAGTCAGCATCAGGAGGAGATCTGGCCTGCTTCCCTGATGCTAAGCACGGATCTGTTTTTATGGCACGTGTTTATTTTGGATACATTGAGCTGAATTTCACATAATTTATGGTGATCCTGGTGTAATTACAGTGATCTGTGGAAGAGACTTAAAGGCTCTTGGGTGCCCACTGGGAACCCAGAGAGAGCTAATTCCCAGGAGTTCTCTGGCTGGCAATATCCACTCTCTGCAGAAGCAGAAAGAGCAAAATACATCGAGTGCCTTAAAAAGCAATGCTCTGCCATCACCTAGGATAGATGAGACATGGTTTTTTTTGGTTGTTGCCACACAGCTGTCCTTCACTGAGAGCTTCAAATACCACCAGAGGTATCTAAATTAATATCTCTAGATGGCTGCTATGAGTCCTCAGTGCTCACTTGGGTCAATAATGGCACAGCATTGTCTCAGACATGCCCGCATATTCCACAGGGTACCAAGACTTACATGTCTATATCTAAAAAAAAAAATATATATATATTAAAAACTCACTTATATTTTAAATGTTGCTTGAGAGAGACCTGCAAGGATTAACGTAACAGTAGACATAGCGTAGAAGGATGTTTGATAAAAATACTGATTGGCAGCCATGTGTCCCTAGTTCTGCTCCTGTTTTTGCAGTTGACCTGCAGTGTGAGACTAAACGAATGATTTTAATCACTTTGTACCTTTATTTGCCAATCTAATAGAAAAGGTAACTGAAACTTGGTTTTCCTTTGAAAGCATTTGGAGATGGATGGTGGAACAGCAAAATGTACACGTTGAGAGTAAAAAGCTTGAGCGTGAAGCTGGGCACAAAAGGCCGCAGTTTGATGAATGCCTTCCTGAAGAAGATCTTCATATCATTTCTTCATCCCTCTGAATAACTATAATAAACAATGTAATTCTTCTACAGAATATTACATTTGATGATACCATTGGGTACTGTAATTTCTGTGAAGATCTGAATAAAATCATGTCAATTTTGGCTTTGACAAAATGAGGCTAATAACTACGAATCAATTCTGCTCAGATTTTCTACCAAAAAAAAAAAACCAATTACTGTACACATACATTACAAATTGGCCCAAATATTAGTAAGCGGGTATTAATAAGATGAAAAGATTTTACTGTGAAGGTCTTGTAAGCTCAATACAAAAAAGAGCTGTACCTGAAAATGTGTTTCATACTGGGGAAAATATTTAAGTTCTAAGCACTGTTCTGCTCTGATACAGTCAAATTTATACCCTGTGTGCTACCATGTAGCTAAGTAGTTTTCTCAGTGTTAGTTTCTTAGTCTTCCTTCTTATTTGAATGATAACAGCTGGGAACACTAGCATATTATAAACTGCCAATCTCTTAGGAAGCCGCAGTTACAACCATTAAGTAAACATCAGTTATTAAAATTAAGTCTTCAACATGCTGAGAAGCCTGCGTTTTTATTTCGATCGTGTGCTCCTTTCCTGCTTACTCCTCCTGCTAATTGTAAAATGCACTGTTTACAGTGCAGTTCAAGCTATCCATCTCATTAAAATGATCAAAACAGCTTGCTGCTACAAAGAAACACATCTGGACAAAAGATGGGGTTTTTTAAAATATCTTCTCTATGGTACTAATGCTTTACATGATTTACATTGCAATTTTATTTTTTTTTAATAAGTGCCTGTGTTCCTCTTAATGATGAAATGATTTGGAGTTGGCAGAGAGAGAGGGATACAGGTAGATACCTTCAGGAAGGGAAAAGCAATACTAACTGTAGAAATTGTATTTAAGATCTTGATGAAGTTAATGATTAAGGAAATGCACAAAGCAGGAGTAGGAGCTGGATGTGATTGAAACATACTAAAGATACAAGGAAGACAGTCAAGTTTAGGTAGACAACTACAGAAGGACGTAGTAAATGAGGTGAAGGAAAATGTGAGAGAGATATGACTCCCCATCATATCTTGAGATTAGAAGAGAGTCTGGCCCAAATTAAAGAAGGAAATTATAATAATCTAGCTATAATCAGTCAAGGGTTATTAACTGAATAGATTGTCAGTTTTCCTTGTTCAACAGGGATTAATCTTTGAATAAATCAAATCTGCAAGCAAATTATTAGAAGGAACCGTGGAGTTTTGGCTCCCACCCTATAACATCACAGGAGATCAGTTCCTTTTGTCTATGTTCCCAGATCTCATCTCCATACATTAAAAGGCTGGGCCAAGAATCATATTAAAAGCTTAGAATACAATATTGAGGGCAGTTTCCTTCCTGTTTCTGAGTAGTGTTTATATATATATGTATAGGAGTATAATAGTATAGTAGTACTTTTAAACACATGTAATATAGATAGAGAGGCAATAGTCAGTGGTAAAGTTGAGATATATTTGCAGCCTAATTAAACCACAGTCCTATTTTCTTAACTCTCTCATGTGATATGCTTCAAAATTGCCAAGCTTTCCTTGCCTAGCATTTGTGCTTCAAAGCATTGCATAAAGTAACTGGAAAACAGGCAGCTGCATTGTAGGGTTAACTTAACACAACTTGATTTTTCCATTTGTTTTTTCTTCTGTATTTTTTTTTTTTTAAAGCACACACACACATGAAGTGAATCAGATGCCTGGTATAGGCAGTACAGATTAAAGTCCTGTTGTGCCTCAAGAAGACCTTGTTGATCAATATCAAGTCCGCGTAACTAACTGTGCATTCCTTGATCCTTCTCAACTAGTTATTAAAAACTCATGGCCTTGTGTTCGGCATCTACACACAGGATTGTTGACTCTGAACTTTCCAATATATACAGGCACAGATAGCATGGAAAGGAAAACAATTTCATCTGGACAAATAACACTGATTGACAGAGTTATTTTTAAAAACACTTATCACTTAGGTTTTTCTGTGTAAGATGAGATAACAGTTTTCATATTTCATTTAACTGAGAAATACTCTCCAAGTCCAAAGAGACTGTGTTTCAACAGGTTGTTCTACACTGATATATCTGCACTGCAATTATTACCAATAATTTATAGTTTTGTCAGCTATGCATTATGTAGGAACTAGAACCAGATGACAGACTATCAGCAAAAGTATAAATGCTGTATTTACCTTGAGAGTTCTTACCAGATCTGTTTGCTAACGCATTCAAACTGGAAGCAGAAGACATTAAGGATGAACTAGAAGCTATCTTCAGATTTCACTGATCTAATGTAGGATGAATGAGAACATAGCCCTGCAAGTGCTTCACAGTCAGTGCGTGAAGCACTACAAAACACCAACCACATTTCTACACAACACACAGATGCAGCCAATCAGAAAGTCCTAAAGAAAGAGAGTATATAATTTCCATTTTCTTTTAGCTTTTTTTCCGTACTTCCTTCAAGTAGGAAATTATTCTCATGTGGGCAAGTGATTTTTAATTTTCCACCTAACAAAATATCTGCATCAAAAAAAATGGGGATAGCAGGTCCTGTTATGATCTATACATTTACATGAATAGCAATGCAATTTCAGTTGGTTACCAATCAAATAATAATCATCCAAACCTTACATTTGTAGAAACATGGTATTTGTTAGCGGTATCCGAGAGTACCTGTTGGAGTTCCTTAGAATTAGGTGCTGTAAAAAAAAAAAAACAAGCAAGCAAGCAAATTCCTTCAAACCCCCAAATTAAAAAAAAATTCCTTTACTCTAAAGAGCTTAAATTCCACACAGAGTGGAAAAAAAAAAAAAAAAAAGCACCAGAAATGAACTGCAGTTAAACTATTGTGAATTAGTTTCCTGATC
>WHYT01016296.1:50572-122238 GCA_009806455.1 Tetrax tetrax
AAAAAAAAAAAAAAAAAAAAAAAAGAAAAAAGACATTTTATCCCGTAGGCTGCACGCTGTTGGTTCACATCTTTGAAATTAAGCCAAATTATTTTACAGCTGAAAACACCTTTCACATACCTGCGATTATTTCATCACATATTAAGGAGACTTTGTTACTGATTAAAGCTAATACCATGGTATACAACAAATGATTAAATTAAATCTCTCTTATTATTGTTTAAGTGATAACCACATTTTATTTAAATAAAGAAGTTACTACTATTTCTTTTTTAATAAATCAGCACATGGATTTCTTTCTTATATTTTTTGTATTCCTGCAGTTTAACACGTTTCAGCAAAGAAAACCCACACGTTTATTTTCACAGGTTTGGTGCATATGGAATGAATGTATAGAATCACAGAATCATGTTTGGGGTGGAAGGGACCTTCAAAGGCCATCTAGTCCAACCCCCCTGCAAGGAGTAGAGGAATCTTCCACTAGATCAGGTTGCTCAGAGCCTCATCCAGCCTGGCCTTGAATGTTTCCAGGGATGGGTCATCCACCACCTCTCTGGGCAACCTGTGCCAGTGTTCCACCACCCTCGGTGTAAAAAATTTCTTCCTTATGTCCAGTCTGAATCTACTTCCTTCTATTCTTAAATCATTGCAACAGGAAAAGCAAAATTAATTTTTATGATGAAAAAACAGTTTGTAAGCTTTCTCACCCCTACCCGCACAACAAAAAGCATAACATCTCTATGAACAGACTTCACATAGGTGCATGCGTGGTCTACAAATATTTGTAGACTGTATCAACAGTTTACCCCAAGAAGTTCCCATGTGTATATGTACTATGTCATATCATTATGTGTGCAGTATAAACAGTCACACACACGTTCTTTCAGCAGTTAATGCAGCAGTCTCAGGTTAGCAGTTTGATCATAGGGTAGTGGCAAAAGGAGAGGAAAAAAAAAAAAAGGAGAAATGGGAAAATGCTAAGTGACAAAAGAAGCAGATGGGAGAAGAGAAGACAAAAGAACCTGCTCTGAATTTATTGTTCAATCAATTGGCAAGTTATCTTCAGGTACCCAACGAGCATTGGAATGACTATTGGGAACAAGAATGCTGGAAGCTGTGCCTTAGCTAGTGTAAAGATTCAGAGTGTTATTGAGGTTAATAGAACATGAGGGAATTTACTCTCTGCTCTTTGATAAAGGTTGGATGAAAGGCAGAATTTCCATTCTATAGTAATAGTTTGAATTTCCCGTAAAACAAAAACCCTTTCAAAATCCAGCCATTGGAGGAAAGAAAGAGGAAGGAAGGAAAGAGGAAGGAAGGGGGAAAAAAAAAGAAAAAGAAAATAAGATAAAAACAGGGAAGAGTTGAAGAGTTGCTGCTCGGTAGGATGGCTAGATATACGGCACACTTGAAGGTGACCATACCCAACCAATCTGAGGAAAAGCAACCTTCCTTGCATTTATACAGTCCACAAGAGATGCGCATACTCTCGTTTTTTAGTAGAAACAATAATGAGAGCTGGGTATTGCCCTGTTCAAGGCTTCCTCTGAGGCATTTTGTTCACATCTCAGTGCAGACGGACTCCAGTCCCACGGTTTGCATACAGTCTAACCAACACCTACCTCTGCTAGCTTTCTCCCCTCTCCTCCCTCCTTTTTCCCTTCCTTTCCATCCTCTCCTTCAAACACATTCCTCCCTAGAGTTTTTGTGCTTAGAGGTGCAGCCTAGCCCACAGAGATTAATTTAATTTAGCATTGCTAAATCACTAAAATTTTACGGGGTTTTTTTAATGCTTCACTTTATAAGAGGAGGGGAAACAAATATTGATTGCTAAGTTGATTTGGCTGTAAGATCTGCAGTTCCCTGTGGTCAACTGTTAACTAGAATCCTACCTATTGAGTAAGTATTACCTTAGGAGATAATGAGGGAATGCTTTGTGTTATTTTCTCATTGCTGTCACCCAGCGTGGTTTTTTTAAATCTAATTTCAAAATAAATGAACGAGTGCAGTCCTTGTGTCCTTACTCAGGCACTGGATCACTGCTAGCCTGTGTGCAGGCTTTACAACCTCCATATGGTGAAACTAGAGAAAAGCAGGGGCTTAAGTTCCAGTCATTATATCCTTGAATAAAGTCTTTCAGCTTCTCCTTTTGGAATCTGAGTTTCATTTCCAGGCCAGTCAGACTGTTTGTAATCTCCCACATATTTCAGATCGCACTTGCACAATACCTATATCCCATACTGTGTGAATTTATTACGGCAACTTATTAATAGGCACACACTTAGGACAGGGAGAAATTCTAACACAAATAAAGAGACTATATGGGAACTGTGCCTTGAAACACATAAACAAGTCACTTGAAAATTTAAGATTGCCTAGATTTAGTTTCTGGAATAGAAAAGTTCATTGCTCTAAACTAATCTTAGCAGCTTAAATATGTTTTACTTAGTGTGTGAAAATAAAAAATATGCATGTACTTCAAGAGTGAGTACTCTTGGAAACAACATGAAGACTTAAAAAAGAGGTAAGGCAGGAAGTGTACAACTAAAAAAAAAAGTAGTATTGTTCTCACTATGCTTAAATTTGGTTTTCTTGTGTTACAACAAAAATAAAACATACCTAGATGCACTGGACTACACTATAGTTGTACACTATGTTCTCAGGTTGATCTAGAGAGTATTTGGGCATTCAGGATGCACATTCATGTATTGTGGAATACCAATAAAAAGTAAACGAATGTATAAATAATGCTAGATATAATTGTAAGTTATTTACAGTATACATCTGAAAATCAAGCAAGTGGTGCTTAGATAAATGAACTAAAGATCTGTATTGAACACTAGATGGAAGCAATCTTAATTTGAAACAAAGATGATCTGAATAAATATCATTTTTTTTAAAATCTACAAATATTGATGCAAGGTGGTAAGTTCTCTGTCATTAGAGCTCCTTAAGAACCATTACACAAACTTCTTTTTGGGAATAGGTTATATGTTATGTCAGATTCCCTCCAGTCCCACTTATTTCAGTTAATACTTATACTTGTGTGCATGATATATACATATATATTATAATGCTCCTCAGTCAAAAAGTGCATGATAAATATGAGTGATTAAACTTTGGTTTTCCAGTGTAAGAACACTTAAAGTCTTTTAGAAGCTTCAACACAGCTCTTCTGATATATCTTTTAGTAAAACTTTCACCAGGTCCTCAAGAAATGACTTCAATAGATAAATGGAATTGAAAATGTGTCTTGTTCAGCTGTCGTGTCAAGCTAGCATGAGCTAATTTAGTCTTGCCTCACACAGAAGCTAATTTTCGCTTCTAATTCCAGGAAAAGAAACTTGATACACAGTAACATTTATCTGAATGTAAACATCAAAGCAAAAAGGTTGACAAATATAGACAAGTAAATTCATCCAGAAAAGATGCAGAACTGTGTCAGTACTTGCTAGAAAACACGGTGTCCCAGGAGATCCAAAAGCTCCTTCCTTCTTTCTGATCTATCCCCATAAGAAGAGGAGGTGTGAGGGATCAGAGCAGCTTCGTAGATCAGCTGGTAAGATCTGCTGCCAGCCAGGTGAAAACGATGAATGAAAACACATGAAAAAGTCATAGTTAACTTTTCTGTTTACTGAACTTTAGAGATGAGCTATTATTAGAGGTACAAAATCAACCCAACCAATACTTCAAATTCTACCAGTAATAACAAAATGAGCTTATGAAGGCTCCACTCAGTATGGTTTACTAAAGGCCATTTGGTAACAGATGAATAATGAGAGCAAATTTGGAAAGGTCCAGAAAGTCTCAGTTAAAATCCATTGTATGTCTCAAACTTTGAGGCAAAATGCCAAAAAACCCACATCCAGCGACTGAATTGCCCATCATCTATGTACAATATATGGTTCACTGACTGACTTATCACTCTGAGAAAGAAATCCATTTGTAGGCTGTAAATTACTAAGCTGAAACTTCCACGCTAGTAGCTTTTAATGCACTTTGTTTCAGAAATGCTGACAAAAAAATCCAGGGTGATGCATCTTCTTTTATTGCAAAATATGTGTTACAATTTAGAAATATTGATGAAAAGTTAAAATCAATTTCTTCTGTCATACCTTTGTGCAGAGACCACTTGGAAGGTGATACGCTGCAGTTCCCAACGCTCCTACATTTTGCAGCACCTATGGAAAAAACAAGCAGGTAAAACCAAATGGTCACAGAGGGGGGAAAAAAGAAGAAAAGACGTTTAAAGATAAATGGTGCCAGCATCAGTATACACATCTCCAGCAAGAAGTCTGGCATATTGTTTTTATTTGGTGCCAGATCCATCACCTACTTAAGTGAAAATACAGGCTATTATTGGCTTCAGTAGGAGTTGAAACAAACCTCCAAATTGCTATTGTCAGGGTCTTTCTTGCTTCATGGTATTTTGTATCAGTAGGTATTAAACAGATACCATATTTTCAGGGCATTTTTACAGATGTAGATAATAACAGATTACAGAGCACACACTGAATAGTGCCATGTTGTCCTATAATTGCATCTTGTGGTAAACATGTTATAACAGAACATTTAAAAAAAACTTTAAGAGTACAGGAAATTTAATCCCCAAGAATTCACAAAAATATGTACAAAAGCGTATTGTGGCTACGTAGATGTAAAGGGGGCCTAATATCAATGGATGAATAAATGGTGAATACTAATCTAATAGTATGTCTTTTTTTTTTCTAAAAAAAGAAAAAAACCAACAGCTTATTTTGTGAAAATACAATTTTTAATTACCTATTTTTAATTGGGTGAAATTCAGTCTGTTTTCTTTGGATGTATTTTGGTTTGTTTGATTGCTTTCAGAAAATGCAGAATGCTTCATTCCTGTTTAAAAGATGGAAAATTTACACTTTCCATTTTAAAGTTGCAAAAAATCCCCCAAATAATAGAGATGGAGTAGAAGAGCTTGAAACACACACATGCATCATCTGCCTTTGATCATTTTTCAGCGTTACACAGGAAGCCATCAAAAATAAAATAAACTCAACCAATTTCCCTTCCTTGTTTTTATCTATTTATTTTTCATCCCACAATCTAAAGCTGTCTTTCTTGTCTTCTTTAAAGTTCTACTCCTGTACACGTAAAAAAAAAAAAAAAAATACAGTGTTTAAATCAGACATTTTTAAATATAAATACCACACTATTCCACAATTGCAGCTGCACTTAGTGTCCATCTCTTTGATGATACCTCTCAATCATGTGCAAAAGCAGGTGATCTGGCCTTCTACTGTTTGGGGCTGAAGTGCCCCAGTATTGTGTTTTCCAAGAGCTGGGAAAAATGCCAGAAAACTCCCTAGGACTCCCTGCATTAGACTAATTCCTGCGCTCTCTTCTCTAATCCTCACCAGTGCGTCTCTGCTGACAGATCTAGCTGCCTTCACTCAGCCACATTCATCTCTTCTCAAAGGTACAATTTTTTATTTTTTTTTATATAGTTTACTTTCCCAAGAGTATAGATTTTTATTTTATATTTGTTTATCTTCAGGCAGCAGCAAGCACAGCTGGATTCCCACACTGATCCACAGATTGCAGATACAGTTAAGCAAGGCACTGTTTACAGAAGACATGAAGATTTGCTCAGTACTCTTGTTCACCTGAACATGCAACTATCTAAGCTGCTACATAAGATCTCACAGCTTAAGTTATAAGGTTAAAGAACAATAGGTAGTGTCTCATGCTTTATTAGCTCTCATTCTGTTTGTAACCATTTCTTGGGGCTCCCTTCAATTCTCTTGCGCGAGTGCTTTCTAATATCCAGGGTTCTTATGCAACTCTTAAAACATATCCACTGCCTCCCTTCCTAGAGAATATTGTTCCATACTTATGTGAACTTCAGACTTCAAAATATATTTTAAAATTTCTGTATTATTTAACAAATCACAAGAAGGATAAGATCAATAGAACTGTGCTTCTTCCAGTTAGATTAAGAAATATGAAAATAAACGCAATGAAGTTGTTCTTTCAAATAACCTTTCCGAAGACATGCAGGGAACATTTCTACATTTCAATCTACCCCCCAGAGTCGTGGAGGCAGGTTGCTTACAGCATTGTGCAACCAGTCTTTGGCTCCTCAGAGTACTTCACCTTCTAGGGTCACAATGGCATACAACAAATCCCACAAAAAGGTCTTCCTCGGGGGGACCATTTGTGTATTTGTGTGTATCTGGGTGGGAGGGAGATGCAGCAGGAGAAACAACAGTCCTCTGGTCTCTACAACAACATATTATTGATGATGCTTATTATTTCCAGGTGTGACAGGACCAAAAACCAAGGGAATGTCTCTTAAACAGAGTCCTGTGACATGCAGTGCAATTGGAAAAGTGAACCAACAAAAGAAAGCATTGTTAAAGACTCAAAAGCTGTCATAGATTTAAATCCAAAAATGCTTTTTCATACAGAATTCAGGAAGGGAAATCATGCTCAAAAAGGTGGTTAGATTGTGAACTATTTATTTTCCTTCTCTCTCGTATTTGCCACACTTTGCTCAAGTTTACATGATTCATTGTCCCTTTTGGACAATAAAATAGGGTCATTGGTTTGAAGGGTTTTCATTATGATTTTGTTTTATTTTTGTATTTCCCCCCACAAGCCTAATTAACTCCTGCTTTGTTAGAAAGCTGGCTGTATGTACAAAGTAGGTTAGAAACACTTTAATAAGCAGTCACTGGCTGCATGTGGTATTTATTTAAAATGCTAACTTATATAATAGATGTGCATATTTTGATGGCACAGAATAGCATGTGCTTTGAACAGAACAAAGGATTACTCAGAGAAGCTATTTAAAAGCCCCATTTATATACTTGTTTATAAGTATTTTGCTCACATATGATAAACTGGTCTCCTCTTCCTCTGGTCATCGATACCAATTTGTCTTTCCTCAGCTAATCTGTGCCAAAAAAAGTTAGAGCTCCACCTTCAAAATCAGATTTCTGGTTATAATTCTTAAAATAGGAGCAAGTGGGTTCAGGAGTTGATAAAGAAGGGGAAAAAGTTAAAAAGCAAAAGCAATGAGTAGATTTTGTTTACTGGAGAGAGGTTTGAATTGCTAATTTAAGATCACAAAGCAAAAAGAAGGGCTTAAATTTTGAGGAATGTAAAGTAGGAGAGAGAGAGTAACAGCAAAATACTGTAAGAGAGATATATCTATGTCATTCAGGAATCATAAAACTCTACAAATAAATTGTAATATAAAAACCACGATTACGACATTAGAGTCTCATAAAAAACTTTTTTAAATGCACAATAGCTCTGACCTTACTTGTGTTGCTTTCAATTTGATTTTGTACCTCAAATTGACACCAGAGAAGAGTAGAGTAATGCTTCCAAGCACAGAAACACGTTATGCCTAAGTGGAATTATTTTAAGATTTATTATTATGGGTATATTCTTTTGATACGGCTGTATGAAAAAAACACAAATATTAGATGATCTTTATTTTGTTACTGAAATGCTAAAATTTAAGTATGACATTACCTATAATTTATAACGCTAGTTCATAAACTTGGATAAACTAACGCCAAGGCAGGGCGAGGACTCCACTCATTCCTCAGCTGCGGTTCTCCTCCATTTAAGTAAATGAGCTACGTTAAATGAGGGCATTCTGCCGCTGAACGAGGCACGCACCACCCTGCCCAGCGCACACTCTGCGCGGCGCAACTAACTAACAGGATTTTCAATACCATGGGTCACGGATGAACTAAATTCCCTGTCCCTTTGCTCTCTTCTTATTATTTTGAATCATATTATGCCATTGATTTTTAAAAGAACTCCCCACAGAATCCAATAGGATTCTGCTTGGAAATCGATGGTATGATACAGCCTTAGGTATTCTACTCCATTCAGCTGCAGAGATGGACTGTGCAGGTTAAAAAAGGTGAAAGGCACACCAGCAGGTAGGTTGCAAACAGACAAAAAAAAAAAAAAAAACAAAAACAAAAAAACAAAAAACCAAACCAAAACAAAAAAAACCCCAAACCCCAAAACCAAACTCCCTTCACCCAATGATTTCTGCAAGTAAAAGCTGACGTTTTCTCCTGCTTCTCCAAGGGAGAAAAATAAAAGAAACTCTTTTCTCCCCCTAGCTTTTTTGGACTGCTTGAGTAAGGAGAAACGGAAGCCTTGTCCCCATGGCCCACAGGCACTGCTGCATCCCCACAGCCCAGGTACAACCCTCCCAAACAAGGATCAGTGCTCTTATCACCCCATCTCTGCCCCTTCACTCAGCCATCAAGAGATGCCACAAGCCAGCCTCTGCTAGTTTCTATGCAAAAAATAAAAATGATTATCCCTTTCCTGCTCAGCTTCTGTAGCCAGAAGCTTATGCACATCTGAGAAATACCTAGAACCTGGAAATCTAGGAAATCTTTAAATCTGTGGCAATGACTGGTATAGACTCAAGAGGGATTAAGTCAGCTTTTAGCCTCTTCAGACACAGAAGACTGGAAATAATTTATTCTTCTGCAAGTAGGAAAAGCAAGTGATGAACATGGATGTGAAGTATATTTTCATTCATCCATTTTTCAAATGCAGGTTTGCAAACATCAATAAAATAAACTTGAAGAGGATGCCTGCAGATGTTATTAATTTATAAGGAAAAGACAACCCAAATAATACAATTTTGCTGTAAGGATCATAAATTGAAGATCAGTGAGTAGACATGCATCTAGCAGAATACAATTTTTTTAATGGCTCAAGTGGAGTAATTTATATCCTGAAAGGGCAAAAGATACATTGTGTAGTACCTTATTCTCTCAGACTAATTTTAAACATGGCCTAGCTCATTTCCCTTCCTAGTGAATTGTCAAAGACTGATGATGAGAATGCAGTGTTCATTCTACACTCACTTCCCTCACATTTCTTCAAGTAAATTAACCCCAGTGCCATATGGTGAATACAATTCCAGAATCCAAAACCTAATCACATCAGTCTTGCTCTCCCATCATCCATATAACCGCAGGCCAGGCTCAAAGGGACATTAATTTGTGTGGAATAGATCACATTTACCATATAAAATCTAATGAAAATACAACTAACGTACAATCCCTTATACAAACAGCAGAACTTGGGGAGGGGAGGCCTAGACAGGGAAGAGTCTGCATCATGATGGGAAAAAGAAAAGCACCAATGTAAACTAAAATATTTTTTCTACCATGCCCTTGTATAACTGCTCTCTGACAGAACAAGTTTACTTTTAATATTATGTGTTTAGTAACAGAAAATAATTTGTAATAAGATTTCTCGTAGCTGAAGCATCCTCTTTTTCCTTTCAAGAAGCACCATTTTCTTTTCCCATCACACATTTTAATTGCCTAAGATGAAATTTCCCTTATGAATAATTTGAATACGGCTGACTTTTTGACTAAGCAAATTTTCTTCAGAACTCAAATGATGTGTGCGCTGTAAAATATGGAAAACCGTGTGGCAGGGTAGCAGAAGCAAAGTGATGGAAGTATAGCATTAATTTTAATGTCATTTAGGAAATCACCGAGGTTCTCATTCTGGCAGTGACACGTGCCTCTGGCCAGATGTGTAGCCTACATTTTAGTTCACAGCCACAAAGCAATTCTCTGCAAAGATCCGTTCACAGCATCCTACTTACTGCCAGCTTTCCTGTTGCAGACCCTCTGTCAGTAGCTCTTAACAGCTCTGCAAAAATTCCACTGCAAAGTAGAGTTTGGCTATAAAGCTCCATCTCCCCATCAGAGAATTTGTTACCGTCTTTCCCTCGATACTGCCCTCGTGGGGGCTTACGCTTCTGACTTAAAATATGAATAACTTATTGAAGTCAATACGTCCTGCAGTAGGAAAGCAAGTCTTAGCAGCTATAATCAAAACTACTCTATTTTCTTTTGACTAAAACATAATAAAGCAGAAAAAAGAAATTAAAAAATAACGAAAGCAGTACATTTATTTCTAGTGCAAGCAGCACGCGTGAATTTTCAATAAATCACGCAAGAGACTTAGATATCACGAGAGTCATAGATAACTTATTATAACTAAAAATTAGATCACCATCTTCCATTAGCAGAATAAAGTTGTACACAAATGGCAGCTTCAACGATACCACAGGGCCAAACACTAACAAAGGAGCTTTGTTGATATTGTCAGTCTATATAACTCGGAAATGCATTATCTGGTCCCGAAAATGAACTCGATCAATACTTTGTAGAAGCTGTCTTAGCTGCCTAGCCTAGTAAATGAATTCAAATAATAATTATTCTTTCTTTGGAACATGGTTTTGTTATTTATTTTTATGTTAAAATTTCTTCACTATGAGGAACTTTATTTTACAGGGATTTTGTTAGGAGAATGTGTCTCCTCAGGGAAATAAACTAGCTATTTTTGTACCAACATAAACTACTTTAGCTGATGAGTAACCACTAACCATAACTTAATATCATTTCAAATTATTTGCATTTTCACTTGCCTGTAGCAGCTAAGCCATCTGTTGCAATTTTCATTTTTTTTTATTATTATCTTCTAAAATCAGCAGAAGTAAACACTCTTTATCTATGCCCGTTTGGTGGTAAGACAGTGTTCAGATAAACTGCACCAATGAGTCAGAAGCAGAAACCAAACTCAGCAGTTTCTGATGACTCCTCCAAATGCCTGGTACATGAGTTTAGTTCACTGGACCAGATACGTACACACACTCACACTCAGCTGTGGCAGTGAACATGTATTCCACAAAGTTGATCCTCATCAAGTTTTATACTATTCAGCTATTTTTTAAATCAGTTCCATGCAAACTCAGCTAAATCTGCTACAATCCTCTATTAAACTCCATTTTGTAATAATAACTTATAATTAACATACTCCTCACTACAACAGATCTCAATTAATAAAATAAATCCAGGGGGAAAAAAAAAAAAAAAAAATCTGCTTTGACAGAAATAGGCTTGTTGGTTAAACAGAAATACTTCATTGCATTTGTAAGAAAATGGGCCTTCAACTTTATTATTTTAAGTCATTTAAATTCCATGTATCACTGACTATGCTGAGCATTTTCCTATGACAGAGGCTCTTTTTGAGTTTATGGGAGATGTACTATTTAAGACAGCAAGAAAAAAAACCACAACCCCGTAACAAAAACCCATACCACTCTCCCTCTCCTTCTATTACTCTGGTGACATTGTGCTGTTCATTGAGCTGCGGGATTTCAAAGAAATTCACATTAAAACTTGGAAAATGTTTCCCCTCTGGAGAAGAGCACTAATTAATTCATTAGTGATGAAATGTATTAGTGATGAAAAATGCCTATGTATTTAGGTCTATCTTCTGATTAGGGAAATCTTCTCTGGGTCTTGAAGAGCAAAGTATTCCCAGAAATTAATACATAAAAGCATCTCTCTGTTGGGAGGAAGTTTAGTAAAACTCTGAGGGAGAAAAATTAAATGAATTGCTAAACTGTTTCTTAGTGTAGACAGTCTTCAATATTTAATGGGCACATATAAGTTGAAGAGAGGACGTAACCTCTTTTTCTTTTAATTGTCCTTTAAGATTGTAGTGATGAGGTCTTTTTGTTTTATTTTTACTGAAGAGTTATTAAAAATATCTACCATCCTACATCTATAAGTATACACATTTAGAACAAAAATATTCCACTTCTACCATTGGAATTGATAAAAGCTAAATAGAAGCAGTTTTAGTAATATTTAGAGTGTGCATGGTTAGGGAAGGTCCATGGAAAATGAGAAATTACTAAAGTTCAGTGGGTTTTTAACCTTTTACAGCTTGAAGGCCCTAACAAATTGCTATTAAAAGAACAGAGCCCAGTAAGAACATGACAGGAAAGTACCTCTATATCCAGTATTAATTTTACTTGAGGGAGTGGGAGGTGGTGTGGAAGCCATCAGAAATCACCTTCGAAATCACCAGGGAAGAAAACCCCTGAGATGAGTCACCTGCAAACAGATTTCTAGGAAACAGATCCCATTTTGAGAAATTGTAGTGCAAGAGTTACCACTTTAATAGCTAGGCTGCATGCAGCAGCCGCAGCCTCCACAGCTATCCCAAGTCTCCCAGTCCAGGCTAAAGAGTTCAGCCCTCGATGCCATGCCCGAGAGGCATGAGAGTAAACCCACTGCCTGCGCCTCCTCAAGCCCTAATTCTCCAACAATTTCAGGGAGATGCAAGATCACACATAATAGCTTATGGCAGGCTGAGCAGCTTGTTTTCCTTCTTTAACAAGATAAAGTAAGTATAATTTAACGTTATCACCTCATAAATCCAAAGAAAATCTCACTGAATTCTCCAAGGGGAAAGCTCTTCACTAGTATAAAAATATATCACACTTGCAAATATTTAGGACTTTCTTCTTTTTTTTTTTTTTTTTTTCTCCTTCACAGAACAAACTGACTCCTTTACTGTATAATAGAGCAGAGAAATTCTGCCTCCTACGTGCGTTTGCCTATAAAAATTAGATCAGTAACTGGGGGGCTCCAGTCACTACGGTGTTATCCAGCACTGTTACTGTATTGCTTTGTTTCTTTATATGTTATTATTTTTGTCACTGAAGAGTGTTTTATGGTCTGCCACCTGGGTGACCCGCAATGTTACAGTAGAAGCTTGCATAGTGCATGGCTTGCTTTGGTTCTGAAACCAAAGTCAGTAAAGGCTGACTATACACCTCACTTTTGTTTTGGAACTAAATCTACCTGAAAATACAATTATACAAGAAACGTAGTTGTAGAATTTCAAAACACCACCAAAGAGGAAGGAACAACTTTTGCCTGAACCATAGACTAAGCAAGCAACTGGAATTAAAGGAAAATGAAATTTGCTGCCACATACATAGATAAAAGTGTGCAGAAGCTAATCAAAAGCAGCAGATATTTTATGTAATGTACACCTCAGACTGGCCTTTTTCTCTCTACTCTCATTTTTAAGAAGGAAATGAGCCTTTTTTAACACCACTGAATATAAAACAACTTTCCATTTGCAGTTTCCAAATCACTGTTTCTCAAAGCAAAGGACAAAAACATTGTGTATTCAGAAATTTGATCTTTTTTTTCTTTATTTTTCACCATTTCTGTAGATGTGTGCATTTATCTCATCTAAGCAAACTGTTTTAGGCAATTTCCAATTTACAAAGCTATTAGCCTTTCCCCCAAGCACAGTCTGGTTTCTTAAGGAAGGCGGTGCTCTTGTTTTAAAACATGACATTTGTTTCCAAATCTGAAACTTTGAAAACCATCTAATCTTTGCCTCAAATATGGAGGTTCTTTTTCCCCACATCCTGGCTTCTAGCAGAGCGTCTCTGTACACAAGTACATCAGAAGTAGTCTGTGAAATACTATTTTCTAAAATTTCTTATTAAATCTGTGTAAGTTCCCTATACTGAATTCACCAATGGTACACTTGCTTCTTCATGATTCCCTTTCCTTGACTGTCACCTTTTGCATCTTTCAGTCCCTCCCACACATACGTAATTGTAAGAAAAATATGACTCTGGGCCAAAAAACATTTTACAAAAACAAAATACCTTACATTATAAGGTGAGAGAAGCAGAACTTTAAGAAAACCTGATTCACACTATGAAGAGAGAATAAGATGGTTAAAATAGTTGAAGAATTTAAAGGAATAAAACAAGAGATATAAGGCAAAAAAAAAAAAAAAATCTTACCAGAACAGTCTTTTCAATGACCAAAGAGATGATCTCATCTTTTTCTTCTTTATTTAGAAGGCCATGCACATTGAAATCAAGTTTCCCTGTAAGATATATTCATCCAGTTCTAAACTGATGGATTAATTTAAGTTGGAAGGGACTCCAGGAGGTCATCTCATCGAATCCCTTCTCAAGACGTGGGTCAGATTGCACAAGGCCTTGTCCAGTAGATTTCCAAGCATCTTACAGGACCGAGATGGCCTATTTCCACATCTCTAATCACTTTCCTTTCTGATAAGACATCTGAGAGCAGCTTATGTTTGTCTTTCCTTTTTCTTTTCCCAAATCACTTGTGTTGCCAAATTCTCATCCTTCGTTAAGCAGGACTGAGCCACTATGATAGGTTCCATCATTAAAGTGAGAAGACTTTAATGTCAACTGCCAGTGACAGTAACTCCCCACTCATGCTTGAGCACGGATGCAGACAGTACAGCTAGTCAAGCGGGCGTGATCACATTGTGGAACAAAAGGTAACAAATGGTCTGTGAGGTGAATCACAACTATATATCCTCTGGGTGGTCCCAGCCAGACCTACTGGAGGATAAAACATGCTCCTCTAAACACGCGCGTAAGATGTTTTACTTCGCAATCTGGACAAGCTAAAAGCATACATAAAGACCTTTCTGGAAGATGACAGGATAAGGCACTCTTAGTGAGCAGTATTTTCTTACAGCAACATAACTCTCCCCCACACAAACGTTCAAGCTGAGCTGTATTTTCTGTTCACATTGACTGGCTTATTCAGAGATACACACTAATGTTGAATTATCACAGACTTTGGCTTTGTGACGCTGGTGTTTGCAGTGAGATCAGCTTTATCAAAACAGTAAAACAAGCTGGGAGTGCAAGCAAACCTGCCCCATCCTGTGAAAGTGCAGGGCAGAGGACACTTCCAGCAGTGCTCCCTGCAGAAGTGATGAGTTATCCCTTTAGGGTGAGAAATGAAACACCGAGTTGCTTGGGCAATATGCCATAACTTTCTGTTCTAGGTCTGCGACTGAAGAAGCAGCCTCTTCACCTTATAAAGCAAGTACAAATACACTGGTTGGAGATAGGTGCAAATTTACCTCATGAAAATTTGCATGTTCCCATGGCTTTAGCACACTCTAGTAAATGCTCACTACTAGAAAAAGTAACAAAAAAAAAAAAAACAAAACAAAACAACCAGACTTTGAACTGGCAGTGATTTTAGAGCACCAGGCAAAAAATAAATAACGCACATTAATAGGCATAAGCTATTTCTTTCGATGGACTAGTGAGAACAATTATTGGAATGGGCTCAAATTTGAGAGATACCTTTCCTAACTGGAAAGAGGGTAAAGTTGAACAACAAAATGACAATGTGCTCACATGTTATTGGTAATTTCTATTAATGCTGAAGGAAAATTTGTATGTTAGGAAAAAAGGGCTACTGGAATGGCAGAAAGAAGAAATGAAAATGAAGAGCCAAGAGATATTAATATAAAAAATGCAGTAAAATTCAACATAAAGCAAACAAACACATATTTAATAAGAAATATTCTTTTTTTTCTGTATAATCAGAGGAATAACATACATAAATCTGAGACCAGCTGAAGACCAGAGTTTGCTCAGTGTAGTTGTAATGAAATAACAGGCAAACATTAATGATCACACAGAAATCAAGAGGTTAACCTTGAACGGGAAGTCCATAACAATTACAGAAAGCTGACCCAGACACATCTCATGTGAAAGAGATCTGCATGTAGCCCAACTAGCGTGACTTAGCACGATTTAAAAAAAATGGCTACGCGTTCAGCCAAGATAATATAACTAAGACCCAGTGAGCCTAGCCCAGGAAGCTTTCTCCTGCTATCATTACCATTTCTATCCTAGAAGGCATTTCTATTACAGCCACAAATGCCTCCTGGAACTAATTCGCACTCGTTGGCAATCTCAGCACAGAGGCTAATGAAGTACCTTTTGAGCCTGAGAGTTTCTGAAGAGGTCTTCTCTCCAGCTCAGAACTGAGACTAAGTAATGAGGCAGGATAAGGATGACTCCTTAGAAAATGCTCACCCCTCACTTGTCCTCACTGTTTAAAAAGAAAAGAAAGGAAAAAAAAAAAAAAGGGGGGGGAGATTAATCCATATGTTTAAGGCATCTAGAAAGCCTCACTGTCTTCACTGCTCACAGGAAGAAGGATAACAAAGAAAGTTTGCAGTAAGAGATGCTTTGTTCCCCCCAGCCATGAATTTCATTGCTTGGAAAAAGCTATTTGGGATCAAGAAGGGAATATGATTGAACAGTGGTAACAGCAGCAAAAGACTGATCCCTGGAAGTCATCACTGATATTCTACTCTAAAAGGACAGCGTCTTTCCAAATCTTAACGACAGTTTGGAGGCCTGTCACCTGGACTATACCTGCTAAACCTTGAGATACAATTTACCTAAACAGAGCAGTTCTTACTCCAGAGCCTTCCCCACTCAATCAAGCGGCTATTTCGAATGAAAAGGCACAACAACAAATTAAATTAACTAGTAGCTTTATCAAGCAACTCTATTTCTCTATCAGATGACTTATTTTTATTATGTGGTGTGCAAATAAATGCACATTAGTTCAGTTTGGCAGCACCTTTAAAACAAAGAGAATATCTTAAGTGCTGGACCACAGTCTTCACCTACGCTACGTGCTGAAGTGCTCAAAATTCAAAAGAAAGTCTTTGACCAAGAGACTCACGAATGTAACAGACCTAGGCAGCCTGGAGCAGTATAATGGGCTTAAATGAGAGCTCTTCAAAAAAAGGGGTGTATAAAATGTGTATTCTTGAACATGACGTTACAACTGCAGTTCATCTGCTTTTTAAATTTTCTCAGACCTAATAGTTCATTCTGGCTATCAGTTAGCTGGAAAGAAAAAAAAAAAAAAATTAAGCACTTAATATTGTTATTTTTGATAACTCCAACAGGCACGTTTACTGCTTCACTTTGCATTTAGTATTGGTCTGAGATAAGGCACCTCTAGGTCACCTGATGTTAGAAACATACCTCTGTTGCTATTAAATTTCTGTAGCAAGGAATAACAGGATTTGTTAATAATTATTACAATTATTGTGTTGTAACACAATTCCTTTTGGTTTTTCCCCATCTATTAAAAAAAAATGCCCAGCAGAGCTTTAAGAAAGAGCAAGTTATAGGCATAACTCTCCCTGAAGATATGACAAAGGATTTGTCCCCCGAGTGGTTAAAGGGCAGACCTCCAAGCTAAAACACTTTTGTGCTGCACTGAGTAGGTACCATTTGCCAAAAGCCAAATTGTCATTCCGGCACACCCGGGTTCATGACCAAAGGCTGGGAAACCTGTGCCAGTGCACGCTGCAGCTTCTGACGTGGGCCCTTTATCTGCCCTTCTCCTGAGATGCTGTGCAACTCTGCAGCTTCTGGAGTCTCACTGACAAGATCTTCATGTCAATCGCAACTGTGATGAAGGTATGCAGACTGCTAATCTTTTGCTTATGTCAAATGTACAAGCAAGTAAAAACTCCTCTGAAGTTTTCTTCTTTGAGAATTCCTCTGAATCTCTGGAATTCTGTGTGTCTCTCTATGCTTGCTCTGACAGTAAAGATAATTGCAAGTATTTCTGAGTTAGGAGATAGTAATGTAATTAGTTATTACATTTAGTTAATAATTTATCACATTTTTATTACTAACCAGAAGACTTCAAGATGAAATACCACTTAAATAAAAATGTCAGCTCTAAATTTGCCTCCTGACAATTTTTACTGCATCTGTTATTTCTGCTATTTTGAAATGATAACCCTCTGAGAAATCAAGAGGCTTATAATTTGCATATACCAGCTTGGACCTTTAGCTTTAGTTCTTCAATTCAACCAATGCACTTCTCAAAATCTTTTAATTCTATTAAACAAAACATTAAGTCTTAGACAATGGAGACCATCTATTATTTTTCTCTCTTGTACTCCACTCTCTTTCTCCTTTTTGTTGCTTTTAGCATCTTCTATGCTATCTCTGGACTGACGTACATTTAAGTTTGCAGCCCATCAGTACCATTTTGTACTGAACATTTCCAGAATCAGGTAAGAGTAATCACAAGATTAGGTCAAGGCCTTGGCTAGAAAAGCTGAAGACTTCCTGGAGTTAGCGTCTCAGCAGCTCAGCTATGCCGTAGCCGTTGGTCTAATTACATGCTTTCATATTAGTAATCATACTGTATCAGATTTCTTCACAGAGGAAGAGATTTTTAGGTAAGAGTATCATCTTTCTACAAGAACCTGAATTTCATTATAGGGAATTTTAATTTTTATCCACCTAAGTCTATATTGCAAAGGAAGTTTCCAGTGTTCTGACTTCAGCATACGTAAGAAATGCCAAAGGTCAGCACTTTACTACCACTCAAAATGTACAGTCTTTAATAGACTTTAAGTATAGATATATGAAAAAATTGAGAATGCGAAAATACATGCAAAAAAACCCCCTGAAATCAACAATGAAAGGGAAGGTAGACAGGGGTGTGTATGTAGAATTAATAAAAGTATAAAGTCTTGAGCACTTTTGCTATAGTGAAACACAAGAAAATTATGTTCTGAGCTCTCTTCCTAGCCAAGTCAAGGATGACAATAGTCATTCATGTTCCATGGAATACATTTGCCACCAATATAAATGGACCAATCTTTAACAATTAATTAGTATGTATAAACCCTTAAAAATAACCGCCTACAAGAAAGATATGCTCTGTTGCATGAAAATTCTAGAGTAGCCAAAGAATTTAAGCCTCTCCTTTTTTAGATCATCTTCCAATTATCATCTGGGATGCAACTCAAAGTAAACTATGTTAGAAGTAATTTTTCTTGCATTTTATTCCTAAATTAATAACTTGATATAGCTCTATACAGGAGAAGTTGAACTTCCTATGCCATGGTATTGCTTCAAGTCTATATAGATCTAACAGTCATAATCATCTTGAGGCAATGAAAGTCCTTCTCTGTCACAACAGGCAATATCTACCACACTTTTAACGATAGCAACAAATTAGTGTTTCTAATGTCAGAATCTCTTAAAGCTCAGTCTGCTTACTATTTTGCTATGTCTACAGGAACTTACTTGTAGAAAAAGGAAATGATGATGCCACTGTGGATGGGTCATTTCTTGATAATCTCCTACCCAACCCATATTCTGCTGGAGGAACACAGACCTACTTTTCTGAACAACTCTTCTTCCTGAATACGGTATGTATGTCTTAGTGTCTCCCCCTTCCTATTTGTTTTGGCAACTTCAGCTTTCAAACCCAGCTTCAGAGCTTGGTATCAGTACCAACTCCTGTGTGCTGTGAGTTCAAGATAAGTCTAAGATTATACACAGTAATATACTTAGTATAGCAAAGTACGTAACGAATATATTTACGTTCACACACAATATACTTAGAGCACACATCTGTAGTATATCGTAAATATACTAGCAGAGGTGCTCAATTAACATTTGACATAAGAAAAATTTTTAATATGTATTCTCTCAGTGTCTTGAAACAGTACCTACCTCAGTTACCCATAACTTACTTCCTTAGTAACAGAATTCTAGGTAATTTCTGTCTGTTATGGTGATAAGTCTCATGGAAAAATCTGTACTTAAAATACATCTCTCACTTAAAAATAATGTAGTTATTGCATTCATAGCTTACTGAAAAGACAACCTGTCACTAAGATCAAAAATCAGCACTATCATGTATCTTCAAAAGTGCTAAATTTGTCCAGACAGTGCAGACACTCAGATTGGAACACAGAATTTTTGAATGGAAAACAAAATACAGGTTTTAAACAAACAACAGCTTGGATGAGAGTCAAATGTGGACAGGATACTACCCCGAAGGGAATTATGTTCTAATATCAACTAATAGAGAAGGAACTAACCTGATCAAACTTGCAGATTTGTTCCAATTTAAATTGAGTTGTTAAGAGGTTATAGAAAGTTATCTATTAGTTACACATAATCATGTTATAGCTTTCATTAAATAGATTCACAGTATCTTTTTAATCCTTAAATCTCTTACTTTATGATTTATATAACAAGAACTCTCCTGCTCTTAAGGTGGCTGTTCTCTCTTCTGAAGTTCTAATCAAACATGGAACATGAAATGATTGACAGAATACTAACTAATATTATCTTACTCATAAGAAATTACTTTCTGATTAATATCTACCGTTTCAGGACACAGACAAGAATTTATGAAATTCATTGATTATTCAGGCTCTGGTCACAATGGACTGCGTTCCAGACAGACAGCAGTAGTAGATTATCTAAGATTCAACATCGGTTGCTAGAGCACAGGAAGTGCATGTGCTTAGGAGAACACAATTCAAATCTACAAAAATGAAAATTAATCAACTAATCAAGTAAGCAAAACTGTGGCCTAGTGTTTCTAAGCAAACAAAGCTATAAGAAAACTGTGCATGTGTGCTTCCACTTTTCTTTTGGCTCACACGGAAAATGATGTACTATTCACTATTTCACCCCCTGCCCTTGATATTCAGCCAACTGCATAGCTGAGAACTTGGGGGTGCAGGCATTTGTGAGGGTTTTTAAGCATTGTTGTAGGCATATATGACTCATCTTAGGCCAAAAAAAATATTGTAATATTAAACTATTCCATAAACATTACATTTAAACAACACATTGGAAGTCTTGGGTTCATTTTCTAAGCTTATACCTCTACATACATCTTACACTGTGTTTCCAAAACCCACCATCATGTAATGGCAAATGCAATTTTTTTTTCGATATCTGTTCACTACTGACAGACATTTCTGAAAGACCTACCAGTCTGACATTGACTAATGTGTAAAATATCATTCATCTGTAAATTATTTTCATTATTAATCCTTGATACATATATATATATAGTTTCTACTCTTCTAATACTGGAAACCAATGACCTAAACCAGCAAATTTCACCTACAAGAGCAGAGGTCGGCTATTAGCAGGGGGACACAGGATCAAAACGCAATTATTGCAACGGCACAAAGCTTTTATCAATACAGGGTGGTTTACACTGCAAGTATCTCATTCTGATTATTTAGAATCTTCTCTACTAGAGGAAAAAGTCCTTACTCTTCTTCCCAGGAAACACAAATATAATCAGAATAGAAGGCAGACTTTCAATACCTAGCAAACAAAATTTTTCTTTGAGCCAAGTACAACCTTCGGTGCATAACACATATTACAAGGGTCCCACAAATTCACTTTGAGATTCTTTACTGCAGCATGTGGGTAGAGAAAATAACAAACCTGATAGCGATTAGGAAGCAAGGTACTCCACAGAGGTCTGACAGTAATTTAACAAGCAGCAGCATTCTTTATTTTTATCACCTTCATCATCCGAAACTTTGTTACTGGTTGTCTACCAGGTTCTGGCCACTTATCTTGCCCCAAAAGAGGCAGATATCCAAATATCTTACAAAGCTTTATTAATCCTTTTTTTTTTTTTTTTTAATGTCTCTGTTTCCCTGATGTCAAGCCTACCTCCCCTACCTGACTAGCAAAAGCATCCTAATAGCAGCAAACTAGCAGAAACCCTGCATGGAGCTCAGCCTCCTCCTTGTAACTGACAGCACAACAGCCTTCTACCCACTTACTCTCTTTTCTTCAAGACAGACAAAAAAGGAGGAAACTTCATCGGGAGGTAGCAGTTTAGAAACTTGACATTTCGCTGCTTGAAGCTCACTTTCATCAGCAATAAGCCCTTAATACTGAAAAATAATGAAGAACAGCGAAATCAAAACTGACACTCTGTGTCTGCTTAGACTCATGGTGCCTATATGCTACCACAGAGTGGAGTAATTTAATCCTTGTTTAAAGCATCTTGCTATTGAATGAAGAGTACCTTTAGCTATATCTACTCATCGCCTATAGGAGTTAAGCCAGTTTTTAAAAAGGAAAATTCAAGTATGTTTCAGATGCATTAATCCATATCTTCCTAAGTAATATGTTATGTTAGCGTACCCTAAAACATTAAATAAACCAGGGGGAAAAATTCATATTGTGACATGCTGCAACCAACCATGCCACCCAGACATAGTCACATGAAAGGAATCATATTTCTGCTATATAATTTTAAAAAGAGCACAAGGCCACCAAATAAATTCTGTATGAAGCTCTTCAAGGATGAACTATTTAAAGTTTTAGCTTTGTGTTATTTTCATTGCTCCCTCTCCTTTCTTATTTTTTTCATTTCATTCTCCAATAAAGAGCTAAAATGTGTGAAAATGAAAGAAGATATTTTTCCACGTACTACAGGTGTTTCTAAGTATTGCTACACTTACACACACTTAACTATGATGTACAGATAAGCATGTTTTCCATCCCACAGCAGTTACTGTTGTTTCCCTTTACTTACTCCTTCCAAAGCATCAGGAAAAAAAAAAAAAAAACCCACATGTTTTTAGAATAAAATGGAAACAAAAGGGAAACAAAAAATCTAACACTGTTCCAGAACAGCAAATGGCTAAGATATTTGTTGGGGAGTTGGGAAACCTGAGGCAGGTAGTTAGACATGGATAATTGGACGTGGGTCGCTGCCAATCTAGCTTTATGCCAAGTCCACTATATTTGCTTTTCTAAGAAAAGAAAAGTAAGAAGTGTCTTTCGTTTTAACATGAAATTGTATCATAAAACTTTATCACTCAAAATTGATACGTTTTCACAGAAAGCGTGTTTCAAAGCATATTCATCTCCAAAATGAAAATATTTGAATAAAAATTTCCACCACTCCTAATTATCTTTCACAAACAAGGTGAAATATTTTTTTTTACAACACTATTACACAGACAAGTCAGAATACAGTGCACTTATGACATGGTATAAAAACATGTGCAGAAGAGATTCTTAATGGGACTCAAAGAATGAGGAGACCTTCCACGCAGGATCTAAACATTAAGAAAAATATTCTATATCACTGCTAATGACTTCTATTCTTAAAACCTTTCTAAAGCTGAATTTCATCTATGTCGCACACAAATTAATTGCCTACAAAAAGGACTTCTGGTCTAATATTTTAGAGGGATTCATATCTGATTGACAGACCGTGCTGCAGTAGTCATATTTTCCTTTCCCCTTTGGAATAAAGCCAACTCAGAAGCAACATCTATGAATTACTAGGTTTCCTGAAGGTTAAGCCACTTAGGGGAAGAAAAAAAGAAAAAAAGAAAAAAAAAAAAAAAAAGCCAAACATAAAATCACTGTCTTGCCCTGGCTGTGCAAGTCAGTGTCTTCAGTTTCTGAAGGGTAAAATGGGATACAGAAACATGTCTCTAATCAGGAAGAAAAACAACTGCAAGTTGTGCCAGTTGCACAAATGCATTCTTGTGAGTCAGTCAAGAAATGAACATAATAATTTTTAGCTAAAACTCACACATGTATGGTTGGAACACCATAGCGATACTTAACCCCTGAAAGGATGAGGAAAAATCAGTGACAAATCAATTCTTTGTATTATTTTTGATGCATAAAATATCATCAACCACAAAAAACCTGAACAGTTCTTACTAAAACATAAAAAACTGACTCAAGACAATATGAACTCCCAATCATTTTGTCAGCAAGGTTCCCCTCTTTGGTGTAAATCAACACAGACTTTTATGGAGCTACTCTAGTCCATGCCAGATGGAAGCCTGGATTTCATCAGAAAGGCTTAACCGTAGGAGGGAACAATAAAGAAACTAAGTTTCTCCGTCAGTAATTAGACATTAAAATAATAATAGTAACTGCAATCAAGGGGAACAAGAGGCTTCAGCGTAAGTTTTGGCCAAAGCCATGCTGAGCTACAATAAGATTATAGAACGCCACGCCAGAGATGATTCACAAAATGGGAAAAAAATTCTGAAAGGCTAATGACCGCGCTATCCAAATCATACCTGGCAGGGGCACTGCAAAACCCACATCTGTTGCTGGGAATTGACTTTCCTCTTCGAAGAGGAAAGCTACCTTAGGTTATTTGTTGCGGTTGTCATAAATGAAATATCAAAGTAAAACTGAAATTTACTGTTGTATTCCAAATCCCAGGAGACTGTCCTCAAAGTGCCTGCTGGTTATAAGAACACAAGATTCTTACTGCATATTACAAACACGCAAGAAACAGGCATGCTGTGACAAAGGCTGCAAGGTTTGGATTTTTAACTTTCAAGATATCTCAAAACTCACTTTCAGAAAATGGAGATAAACTGAAATGGTATAACTGAGGGAGTTTTAACATGAATTTTCATAACTTTAAATAAGATCAGCAGTTGCCTCTACGTGTGTTCTCAGATTTACTGGTGTTGCAAATAAACCTGAAAACGTCTATTTGTGATGTATTCTAGCTGATGCATTTCACCAAGAAAGTGGCTACTTTGTTATCCAGCTCTAACAATATTGTCTACACTAACAGTCCAGCTGTACCTACCCAAGAAAGGTCTGCATTCATGGGGCAGTGGCAGAGAAGGCAAGTAAAGTATGGTTCTACAGAAAAATATTATCTTCTGGAATTCTACTGAATCATCCAGGATCATGTTTGTAGACACTGGCAACCCCAAAGATTAGTTATGTAGCCTCTCAAGTTTGTAGAACTCATGTACTTTACGTCATTGAAGTCCTACCTTTTGAAATTCTTGCTGATGGTGACAAAACATCATGGAAGAAAAGAGATAGTGCTTAGCTAGTCATTGACAGAAGATGGGAAAGCATCACAGTAACATAAATGCTTGTATATCTTAAATAAAATAGCATTAATACACAATTGTGCTAACAGAGTGTATTTATTCTGGTAATAGTGAAAAGGTGAAGTATAGTAGGTCAAAGCCAAAAATAACAAAGTTAGTAAGTGTCTAACTGTCCCAAATCTAATAGCATTCTGAGAGAGATTTCCATCTTATACGTGTTTATTATTTTAAGAAATACGCTAGAATCCTGTATAGTTAGAGCACAATAATTATGAAATAATTATGAAAGACTAAGAAGCATTGGAGTTTGCCTTTCAGAAATACTTTGCCAGGATCTCAGAATAGCAAAAGCTGGATCTAATTGCTAGGCTTACAAAAAAGGATGCAAGACTTTCTGACTTTATGACCATTTCAGGACTGGTATGTTGCAGATATGAGGTAATACGATCACCACTGTCATTAGGGAATTGCTAGCAATCCCTCCCTCACTGACAAGTTACATTTAACAGAACTGGTTTTAATAATTTTCAAAGACCAGTCAGCATCTGAAATTCATTGTATAAACAAACTTAATGGAAAAAAAAAAAACTTAAAAGGGACTCCTGACATTTTGTTTTGTGAATTATAGATTTTATGGACTTGAGAAACTGCATGAAAAGGAAAGCTGAATTACTATATCGTTCTTAAACAGTTTCAGAGACAAAATAACACTCTTTCTTTTAAAGATATGAAGATCTGCCTTCCAGCTCAAGGATTACGGCTTACTGCATACCTATGTTTCAAATCTTCCGCACTCTGCTGAAAGTGACTGCCTTTTACCTGACTCAGTCACAGAATCCACTCTCCAGGTATGCCTGCAACACGTTTACTTTAATAAAAGTCTAATCAAGATCCCTTTAAAGACAGTATCCCAAGTTCTGGTGGCAATGACTTCACCGCACTGCTTTGTGTATCAGCAAATCTCCCCTCTTCTGTGAAGTCATGACATAAGATCACTCAACACCATCATAGCTCAGCTAAGTTTCAGGTTTTTTCTCTTTAATTTTGGCATGGTTTATAAGCTTCTCAGATTAAGGCAAGGTCCAGTGCTGTAGCTTATTGTTACACAAAGACAGAAGTTCGAGGTCCCAAAAAAACAATATATTGTTGGGCTTGTAAGAATGTATTTTATGAGACTTGCTAAATCTAAGAACAGCATACAAGCTGTGCTCCCTGCCAACAGAGCAACAAAACTGAAAAAAAAACAAAACCACCAAACAGAAAACCCAAGCACCACACACCACTGTTTTCTAGTGAACTATTAAAAGGAGGCTCATAGTATCTATACTCTGTGAAAGGAGTAGAAAAAGCTTTTGAGAATACAATTAGTTTTCACAATTTAGAAAATAAAATGGAAACTCTCAAGCTCACGTTGGGATTTCTGAACTGCTCAGCATGGCTACACAGCAGCCACATGGAGAGAGAGGAACCCAGTGCTGAGCTCATGAGGCATACACTGAAAAGCAGCAGCATACCAGGTCACACCTCTAGTATTTTCAACATGCAGTCAAGCAAAGAGAATATAATTTAAAAGAACCAAAATAACCTCCACTTACAGAACTTCACATAAGTCATCAGTTCTCAGGTACTAGATTCAGTAATACCATTCAATTTTCTATGGAGATTAAGTCCCCATTACCCACCTCCATAACCAGTTATTATGCTGTAGTTTTAAGGGAGACAGGCAACTAAGAAACATTCAACACACTCTTTAACTTTTCCCCACAACTTGAAAGTCTCAGACATAGAGCAAGGTAGGGCTGTTCACCAACAGTAACTTCCCAGCCAAGAGGACTTACCTGCAATGAACAGTACTGTATCCTTCAAGTCCTGCAACAGAGACCACGTGTATACCACCTATCCTGTCCACTGGACATAAAACGATGTTAAAACATCCCAAACAGACAAAGAACACTGACCTGTAAACCTCAGATGAGAAATCCTTTTTTCCGCAGGCTCTAAAGAACTCAGGTGTTTTCTGGTTTTTTTTAAAAATAATTTCAGTGCAGACAAATCACCAAATCACTTGAATCCTTTCCAGGTGGCAGTGATAAGGTTACTTAGTTTCAGGTGACAACAAAAAGTGAAAACTGCTGTCAAACAAGCCACTCAAATTCTCATTCTCCTAAATCCTCCTTCAAGGGTTACAAGTCTTTTCAGTAACATCAGGTTTTGGAGTCAGTGATTTTGTTTCAGGTTTTTTTTTTTTTAACTGGAGGATTCACTGAGGAGCAAGCCATCGTTTCCTTGGCTCACAAAAATGTACCTATGTAAGTGGTGTAGTAATGATCTTTCTCAGCCTGATGCTTAACTCATTCAGATCTATAAATTACTCTCAGATACTAATAGTCCAATAACTTAAAGTAGAAATCTCATTTAATTTCCCTGCAATTAAACCAAATAACATATAATGTATCTTCTGAGACATAGCAAGAAGTTTATCCACCTTCCCCACTATTTTATACTCTTCTCTGCCTTCGATCTTATCTGTGCCTGAGCCTGTAGCAGCACAACTTTAAACTGGGTTCTGTCTGCAGAGAAATGGCAGAAATAAGTTCTTTTTCTGAAGTCTCATGCCTTCCTGATTATGGCACAGCCAAAACCATTTTTTTTTCCCCAGGGCTGTGCCTTTTCCCGTGTTCATAACCACTACAATTTGCAGAGCAAGAAACTTTAACCTTCCTCTCTCCTGCCCCCACCACTCTAGGTAACACATTTTAATTTCCTTCTACAGCTAAGGGCTAAGGTCTTTCCCATTGAATGCGTTGACAATTAAGTCATTTTGCAAACAGGATTTACAGAAATAGTCAGAAATTGATCAACAGTAATCAGAAGAATACATAAGGATAAAACAGAGTTTGCAAAAATATAAACGTTTTCTAATTTATTATCTTCACTCATTAAAGCTCATTGTGTTACGTAGCAAATATGATCCGTATTAGAAGTTATGGAGACAAACTGATACTTAGGTCCAAATTCAACCAGATGCAAATTTGCTGAAGAACATAAATGACTGAGGTTATAAAAACAATTAAAAATGCAGTACAATAATACTCTTCCAAGAATACAGATGGTACTTTCCTACTGAGTGCATTTGTCCTGTTTTTAAACTGTTGTGACGTGGTCAAGCCCCGTAACAAATTACAAGATTTTTCCATGAGAGGAAAGGTATTTACTACTTGCACATGTGCAGCCAATATTGTATTCTGCTACTCATCCTAATCCATGGGGTGTAAGGGCTATATATGTACATATACAACACACCAGAAAGCACTCCAAGAACCACAGGCTTATTTTAGCAAAGTCTGGAACATATTACTACAAAATACATGTATCTTAGAGATAACTGAGCAATTCTCAGAAGATAATTCAACGACTACTCTTTTTCGTCCGACAATGGTCTGCAATTTCCAGAAAGGTATTTTATTTGAACTCTGTCAAAATATTTTTAATGAACGGGGCAAAAATTGCTGGCATACTTAGCTGTCACATTTTGAAATCAGAACTGGCTTGGTTAGTTATAAGGTTGCATACACAGTTTCTGGTGTGCTCTTTTTTCCTTAATAGATTATCACAATTTTAAAATCAGGAAAAAGGATTAACATAAATAATGTTGCTCAGACTGATGTTCTCTTGAAGTTTAAGGGTAAGATAATGATAAGCAGGGTAATAGAAACTTGGAAATTGTGAACCAATTTGTTTTCTGAAACAGGTAGGCCTTTGCTTGAAGCACCATTATAATGAAGAAAAAAGCACAGCTGTGTCTTTCTTTTTAGCCTTTTTTTTTGTTTTGTTTTTTTGGGTTTTTGTTTGGGTTTTTTTTTGCATTATCATTCACGAAGACAACAGCACAGATATTTTTTTAGATGAAGATTCTTGAAAAACTTTAGCAGCCAGTTCCATAAGAACATTCAGAATATAAGTAGTGCACGTGTAGAATTTTAATCTTGGGTATCACCGTATAATAATATCCTTTTGCTGTAAGATCATGACCTAAGAACAACTCTCCTGGGCCTCTCTGAACGAACTTCTTTCTAGCTCAGTGGTCTCCTTCCCAACAGTGGAAAGGCAGGAGTTGCCAGAGCAGAGCCCTCTCGTGCAGAGCCAAACACTGTGGTGGCATTAACCTCCAGCATTCAGTGGCCCAGAAGTTTCTCAGCCAGAGGTGCTGTTTTTCTAGGCAAAGACCTTATCTTTCAAAAAAGGCTCAGATGTCTGCTGACGTTAGCAGCAATCCCCAGAAGTAATTTACAGAGGCAGAGCTAAAGGGTCCACAAAGACTAAAACTATGTTATTGGACAATTCTTTACCATCTCTGAGAGTCTGGTTCCACCTTCTGATCATACTCACACTCTGTAACTGGCCAGGTTTGGGGGATGTAGCATTCCCTAATGCTTATTTTCTGGATCCCGCTGAAAGGGAAATCAGGTACGTGTCTCAAGTGGGAATTGTAACACACTCCAGCATACCCAGAGTTTTGGTGATTTCACTACAAACACATGGCCATAATATGCTAACTGGTCTGATCTACTTCCAAAATCAGGGCCTATAGTATAGGCACATACACATTCAAGTCAAATTATTTGAAATTACTATTAATTATGGCTGCAATTCTAACATCCATGAATCTGTCGCAAGCCAGTTAGCTTTAAACTGGCCATCGTTAAACATCTTTCCAGCACATTAACTACACAGCAGAGAGCAGTGACAGAAAGTCCTGATATTAAAATATAAACTAATTTTAAGAGGCACAAATAAAAACATATTTACTTTACTCACATTTTGCATTATGTATTCCTCAGCATGGTCTTTGCATGTGCAGTATGGTAGGAATTTGGCAATTCTAGACTCTTCACATAGAAATGAGTGATTCCAAATCTGTGTGCCCTCATGGTGTGAAGTTATCTACAGTAATCACATTGCTGGGGAAAAAAAAAAAAAAAGGTGACAGAAGGGGGAGAAGGGAAATGAAGTGATTTAGCTTTTGCAATCCCTTCAAGAATTAGAAGATTTATAATTGTTTCAGATCAAATCCTGACTGTAGTTTCTTTCAGCAACCCACTTGAAGTAATTTTTACCAGTGAAATTGCAAGCTAAATTATGTGGAACTTAGTCCTTAGATCTCAAGTAAATATTCACAAGTGTTCCTCACCTTGAATTGTATTAAAAAACATCTGAGTGTTAGCTTATATTTTATCATAATGAAATTATAATAAATTTATCCACTTGTTTGAGATTATAAGTACAGTTTCATGCAGTTTTGCTTTTCATAAAGTGTTAAAAAGTCATAATGCAGTCCCTTACCATAATATTGTTGGCGCACCACTGAATATGTAGGAACACTTCCACAGACTAGACACAATGCCTAGGAAAGCTTCACCACAGAAGGTGAAGAGAGTAGATGCTCCCAGAGCATACCTAGACCAGGCAGTGGAGGACAAGGCAGAGAGACATGTGATCTAATGTACATTGAAATACCCTTGCACAAAAGCTTGCTAGCCATGAGATCACAGCATTACATCCAATTTTGCAAAGGTATTTAACACAATTAATGCATCTACACTGCCTCCGTGTCCTGGTTCTGGCTAGCTAGCCCGGCTAGCTCAGTCGGTAAACAAACAAACAAAAACCACGTGGATTGAGATTGAACAAAAAGTAAATTTAACAGCAATGACAAAAGAGAACAAAACAGTGATGGAATAGAAATACAATACAATGCCTTACAACAAATCTCTGCGCCTAGTTTCTTCCAAGTAAGAGTCCCTTCAGCACCCTCCTCACTTATATACTGAGCACGATGTTAGATGGGATGGAATAGCCCTTTGGCTAATTTGGGTAAATTAACCCCAGCTGTTAGCTAATTAATTAATTATCCCAGCCATAGGGGCTACCAGCTTCAGTTCTCCACCCAGCTCAGGTGAGTATTAACTCTATCCTAGCCAGAACCAGGACACTCCGCGACTACCTATGCACGGCATTGTGTCTTGTAAATACAATACTTGGAAAACTATTGATGGGAAATTCAAATGTGTGGCATAAACGTGCTGCAGTTGTTTTTTCCAGACTCCAGTGAGCCAACTTTGTGGTCCCACTTCCCACTTTGAAACAACTTTCAATCTTGACCTTCATAATGAATCTTCTAAAAAAAAAAAAAAAACAAACAAAAAAAAAAAACCCAAAAAAACCCAAACCCCCCAAAACCCCTTGTTTCTATGTTCTAGTAGAATATAAAATGTCTTACATAGACATTTCATGTATAAAAGTGTGTGGGATACAGGGATAGTCCTACGGACTACATATGGGTATCTTCCTACATACCAAGCATTAGACCTAGGTAAGGAAATCCACTGGCTATACTGGATGCCATGCTCTTAAGCACAGGTTGAACATCTGTTTCTACTTTGTTTCTTCCTTTACACCTCAGGTAACTGAATTATTTGTATATATGAAATTGTTTATGTGTATCTAAACTTAGAAGCTTAACTGTGTTTTGATTGCAGAGGTATTTCACATTGTTCTTTTATTTAGGCAAGTAGAAGCTCAGCATCTCTGAAAATAAAAATAATTATTTTGACTCCCAAATATAGGCTCGAGCAGTTTTTGAGTACCAGATTTTGGTTTATATCACCATTCCATCCTGCATCTCTCCTGTATGTGGATTTCCTCCAGAGAACGCTTTAGAAGCATTGCAGCATTAGTGCAAAGCTTCATTACTTCAGCTACGACTACTTTCTATGGATGTTGGCAGCTCATCCATGTAAGCTACACAGTAGATGTCTATAAACTTCATGTTCTAGGCTAAAAGGCTGTGACACGGTACTTCATCCTCTTTAACTTCTACTTTCTGTATTTTTGTGAAGCTGACATTTTTCTCATTTGGGACACGATCACCATGTAATATCTATAGAGTCTTTATAGTAATATTTTTGCATCCTCATGTTTTAGTCAATCACATCCGAAGCAGTAGATACAGAATAACACAACATAAGAGAGTCATTTACTTAAGATCACTAGGAGTTCAGAAAAGGTCACAGAGACTAAATATAAAGGTTGTGTCAACCTTTTGAAATAAAGTAGCATTTATTTCAGCTTCATTTGGCAAGAAAACATAGTTCGTAGCACTACAACTTGACTTTTTGTAACGTCATATTTTTTTTAATTACAACAGTGAACTGGATGAGTTAAGTAGCTCCTCATTTCTTTTTTCAATAAGCCCTTCAGACTGAGGGGAAAAGCCTTCTTAAGCCTGCAGCAGAAACAGTGCTTGCAGCAAGGCTGTACCCGAATTAGCTAACCATCCCTAACTCCCATTGATGGGACTTGTGGGCATGGAAAGAATACAAGATCTCCTAGCATGCTTTAGGGTAAAAGGCAACAAAAGAAAGGACATGGCCAACAAAGCATTTAAATTTATCAATACAACTCGGGAATATATCTTTTCTTTATATTTTTGCCTACTACAAGTGTCATATAATGGTATTTGTATTATAAAATACTCTGTGAGTGTGTGTACATGCATATATAAAGGCACACATTTTTGCGAATACATATACATGTATGTACATAGTTCAAACTTTACACTGAAGGGATTCTTTCAAAGACGTTCCAAATTACACTTTAAAATATTTCACAGGTACAGTGTATATATATTCTTTTTCAACCACAGAATTATAGTATCATTATGGCTGGAAAAGACCTCCAAGATCATCAAGTCCAACTGTCAACCCAACACCACCATGTCTCCTAAACCATGTCCCAAAGCGCCACGTCTACACCTTTTTTGAACACCTCCAGGGACAGTGACTAAACCACTTCCCTGGGCAGCCTGTTCCAATGCTTAACTACTCTTTCAGTAAAGAAATTCTTCCTAATGCCAAACCTAAACATCCCTTGACACAACTTGAGGCCATTTCCTCTCGTCCTATCACAAGTTACTTGGGAGATGAGATCAAAGCCCACCTCCCTACAAACTCCTTTCAGGTAGTTGCAGAGAGCAATGAGGTCTCCCCTCAGCCTCCTCTGCTCCAGACTAAACAGTCCCAGTTCTCTCAGCCGCTCCTCCTAAGACTTGTTCTCCAGACCCTTCACCAGCTCCGTTGCCCTTCTCTGGACGCGCTCCAGAACCTCAATGTCCCTCTTGTACTGAGAGACCCAATACTGAACACAGTATTCAAGGTGTGGCCTCACCAGTGCTGAGTAGCAGGATGATCACTTCCCTACTCCTGCTGGCCACACTGTTCCTGACACAAGCCAGGATGCTGTTGGCCATTGTGGCCACCTGGGCACACTGCTGGCTCATGTTAAGCCGTCTGTCAACCATGCTATACTCCAGCAATAACCACTTTAAAAAAATTGAATAGTTAGTTATTATAGTCCTTGAAGGATGCTGGACTGCATTCTTAGGTTTTAATTTACTTACCTTTTTTAATTAACGCTTTGCTTTATTAGAAGTAGATATCTATCATAATTACCAGTAGCAATGCCTAGATCACCTATTTGGAAAAATATTTGTTTTTCTAAAGTGAGTTTTGGAGTATTTACCACAAAATATTTGTGCTAGTAGATTTTAAAAATCCTAATTCAGTATTTAAATACTTAAACAAGCAATGGAATTCTAAGCCACCTTTCTGCCAGCTGTACTGTTATTTCTTCTCTAAAATAGTACTCTCCTTTTTTCAAACTCTCTTCATAAAAGAGAATGTTTCAGTGAGTCAAATAATTTTCAATAGAGAGATACGCATAATAACTCAAATAAACCTTCACCACTCATTTACAGACATACATTATAGTATTTTTCTTAGGATTTCCTTCCATTCCGCCTTTATGCACTCTAATATTTTGTTTGTTTTTTTGCCTGAAGCTGCATTCAGCAAATTTTTTTTTTCTGAGATTTCTACAATAGCAGTGAGCTAAATGAGCCAAAAAAAAAGAGTCTGTCTGGAAGTCTAAAAGTTGTTCTGTAGTATTCCCATGTTATGTACATTACTTTACATTTGGACTCTGTTTACCAGTCTGTAACCCTCTTTACTTGTTAAATGAGTTCTCCTAAACTACATTTGCTTTCCCTGGGCTTGGTTCACCTAGATACCTTCACTGGTCCACCCTTCATGCCTGTGATCTATGGTAAATCCAAGATTCTTCTCCTTGAACACTCACCCTGTTTTTCCTGTCATCCACATCTGAAGTGAATTACTATTGTACATGTGTCTTCTTACAGGCAGTACCTTCTGTTTGGTTGGCTTGCTTCAGAGCACTTCCCTCAACACGTCTGAGTCATTTAACGTTCTAATTCCCCAAATGTGTTTGCAGCCCGTGCCAGGTTGCACTTATCTGCGTGTTTTTTAGACACGCTTGCTATGTCATTTTCCATGTTACTAATGACAGTAATGAATAACCGAATGCCAGCATCCCACTCAATACTTCTGTTGTAGCAACAATCTTCATGCGGAAATATCAATCTGCTTTAAAAATTGTTACGTATCTCATGTATCTCTTTTTACTAACCTGTTTAACTTCCTCAGTCACTTCTTGCCATATTCATTCAGCTCTCCTATGTCCACCACAAATGCAAAGAAATACAGAACAATTACTGAAGTACAGTTTCTATTTCCAAACCAGTCCTGATTAGACCTCTTTCCACCATGATTTTACAGATGCTGTATGATTAAGTTTTAGTGATAATTAATTTCCAGGGAGAGCTTTAAACTTATTTGCAACTTCAAAACCCTCTTAAGCACATACATAAGCAAAGTTCTTCAGTCCTCTGGATCGATAAAAGACAGAGCATTTGGTTTGATGTTCAGACATTTCACACCAGAGTTCAGTCAGAATAACTCTACGCCCAGTATCTGTCCCCACTGATCTACCAGTTTTGTTTCCTTAACTTTTTTCTCACAGCATCTCTGATAGTACTTCAGCTTCATTAGCAGAATGTTTTTATCCATCAGTTCTAGCATTTCTATCTATTTTAATATATGTATTTAAAGACAGGCTTTGTTTCTTTTTATGGATTTCTTTTGTTACTCTGGAAATCTGTTTTAGCCTTTCTTGTGTTCCTCATAGACACTAACTATAATTATTTCTTTTATTTTCCTGTTTCTTGGCTACAGAGGGTCAGATTTTTGAAGGATCTCTTCCTGGTTCAATCATTTTAAATTTGTTATTTAGCTATGTAAGTTTCTTGCTATTTCTCATTTTGTTCAGCAGTACAACACCTCCTGAGACACTATTATTGTTTCCTTAAGTAGAATAAATGCCATATCCAATAAGTTTACTTTTCCTTAGGGCATTTTTGATGAGCTCCCTCATTTTATTAAATCTGTCTTTCTGAAGTTTATTGTCATTCTAACACTTTTGTATACATAACTTTTTCATTATATGGATTCTAATTATATTGTGATTATCATTGTTTTGTAGCTCTGCCAGCACTACAATTTAAAAGAACATCTATGTTCTACTTTTATGACTGAAAGAGGTATTCACATCACCTAACTCCAGACACTTGACTTAGCTAAATTCAGACAAAATTTCCCTAGATTTCGTACATTGTCAATAAAGACAAAAAACACACCTTCAGGAGATGATTCAGATAAAATACCACTTGCCAATATGCAAAATATACATCCCCTCTGAGGAAAAACATTCTGCCTTCCATTTAATTAACCCAGGTTACTACTTCCAACTTTGCGTGATGTACGCAGCCTTTCAGACCAATGATCTTCTTCTTCTGAGTGTGCACACATCCCACGGAGCCAGAATAGAAATACTCAGGTACTCCTCATGCAGCTGGAATGGAAGAAAAATGGCATTGGTTCTAATTAGATAATATTAAATAATAATGTTCTAATTTTTAATTAGACTGTCTCTTTTAAAAAAACAATTTGTCTGAGTAACGTCTTTATGTCTTCATGAAGTCTTTGTAATGACAAGATAAAACCTCACGCTGTCTGGGAGTCAAATTACCCAAGTGCTTCTGAACAGCGTTTCGCTGCATAGGGCATTTTCTCTCCACAATTATCAGAGAAACCACAAGAAATAACAAGTGATTTGAAACGAACATGTGTCAAGTAACTTTTTGAAATAATCTTTAAAAATATGTATATATGCATTTACAGTCGTCTCGTTTGCTTGTTTTAGGAAGACTCCCTGAGGCTTAACTATTAAGGAGAATTAGCGGTTGTGTCAGCTGCCAGTTGTGTGAGCTAGATGTCCTGTGATAAAGCAGTGCTGCAGTTCACGTTCATATAGCTGAGGAACCATAGCTGTCCATGACTATCCAAAGACAGATGTGTAAGTTTTGACTCATAAAAACTGTATGAAGGAAACTAATGGGACGCTAATCTCCTAGAACCTCCTGGGACAAAGAGAAAGAGTGAATAAGATATTTAAAGACTACAAAATTTGTTTCCTCTGCAAACGCCTTGCAAAATGTTATAAATAAATAAACAGTCTCCTAATTGTTTGACTTTTGGGACCATCACCATGACAGAATGAAAAGAGCCATGTCTTGGTAATCTAAGACAGCGAAAGCACGTATTTGTCTGGGACACCAAGCTCCTGTCTGCAGATATAAGCTTCTGGGAACAGGTATTTCACCAACTGCTCATTGATGACAATTATGTGATATTTACAATTCCAAAACAATGCAGATAGAGCGCTCTCTATATAAAACTTTAATGAGCAGCATGTTTTGTTGGAAGTGTCATAAAACTTTCATCAAAGTTCAAAATATTCCCAAGAAAACAGCTCTGTCTTCAACAAGATCAGAAATTTGCAGTTTAGATTAAACACTGTGAAGAGGAAGAGAAATGTTGTCTGTTATAATTATTAGGATACGATAATTATACTTTTACAAGCTCAGAAAATTTTTAAAACACAGCTCCGTAAACATTGTAAAATACAGTATTAAGATGAGCTTTTATAGTTTTCCTTGTAAGGAAAATAAAGTCATAGTAACTAAAAGCCAAAAGATAATAATAATATGAGAATGTTGATTTTATTTTCTTTTGCACTGTTATTCAGAGAGGACCACAGCTACCAGGAAACCAAACAGTTTCTTTACTTCATTCTGGAACAGTTCTTTTTTCCAAGTGATAAAATTCCTTTACTCCTTTCCCACAACTGATACTACAGATAACCTTACAGAAGCCGAAGGTCCTGAGTTCACTGGACTTCATAGCAGTTCTTAATTATTAACTTGCAAGCAGTTGGAACTAAATTGGAGTGTGTAGCTTCTCTATCCAATGGTTGCATGAATAATTGAATAAACGGCCCTTATGACCTTTGAGGTATTAAGAATTCTAACAAATCAAGGCCCAAACAAGAAAGAAGTATTTTAGTATGAGAACAGTTAGAATGTTATTAAAGAAAGGATTAAAAAAAAAAACAAAAACAAAACAAAATAATAAAAAAAAAAAACCAAAAAAACACCAACACAACAGAACAGAGGGGTGGAAGAAAAATTCAACAAAATTACATACATAGTAAGAGAACAGATAATAGAAAAGCAAATCTCATGCAGTCAATAAAAATATGATTTTATATGTTCATTTCAGTTACTGAACACAAGTTCATGATGAGCAGATTCCCAGATTCATCTTTGTGGTGAAACCACAACAATAGAGGTTGTCTTTTGTTTCTGCTTTGCTTTTCTGTGGGTAGCTGCAGCACAGGCTGTAAGGAGATTCTGCACTGTACATTGTCATGCATATTTAGCCTCATTTTCCACACTTTCTGTCACTCTCCATAGCACTTACCAGGGTGCTTGCCTGTTCACTGAGCCTATGGCTATCCTCCCCCACAAGCTGTTCAAATTTTAGCCTGTTCTGCAGCAGTTCTTGATTCCTGAATTTTCAGACAGTTTATGTTAGCCTGACAATAGATTAAAATAGAAATAACCTTGCCAGTCTCCCTCGTTTCACTCAAATACACCTCCTGCTTCTTCTTTCTATGGATAGATCAGCCCATATTGCCATGGTTAGACCAGACTCCTTAACAGCAGGTATAAAGGTTCAAACCTGATAATACAGGTCTAGATCCCCAGCTCTTTCCTTGAGTATATCTCTGAATCTCAGCCAAGAAATAGTGACAGCAACTCCCTTCCATGTTAACAGAAAATACAGATCTGATATCAGACTCAAATGCACAGGAGCAGCTCCAGATTTGGCTCCAGTCGCCTTCAGTTGTGGATCTCCGTTAAACTTCTAAAATCCAGGCATGAGACATACATTTTGGGCCAGCCCTTAGTGCTTTAACCTACAAGACACGTGAAGGATTCTAGTAACAAAGTGCTGTACTGTTCAGAGTTGCAAACGTGACCCTGAAAGCCTCCAAATGCCTTTTAAGTTCTGTTTTTAGGAACCCACCTGTTCAAGCCAGGCTGCTTCAGAGCACACATGAAAATCAAGGATCTTTGCTGTCAAAAGTGAAAGTACCAATTAGGCAGATAATTCCAAGAACTGCTTTTGGCAGTTACTCAAACTTCTGGTCTTTGGCAGTTGGCAAGCTAAATCCTTCTGAGTCCTGCCTTCCTAAATTTGGGAAATAAGGTAAAACTAGAACAGGCTTAAATTCATTCTATGCCTCCTTATGCACTTATTGACCAGTAGATACAGTTTCAAACTCACTAGAACTTTCAGCTAGAAATTAAGATATATTGTTCATCCAATTTATGAATTTATGACCAGGCTATCACAGTTTGTAAAAGGTAAACTGTGGCGGCTCTGGCCTCCGGATCAGATTATTTTACAAGTAATTGTTAAGCTGGAACTGAAAAAGCATCTAGATTTTGGTTTCAGATACTACCTCTACCCTCCAGTTTGCCTTTACTAACTGTGTGTATCCACGCTACAAATTCTTAAGAGCTGTGCATCATATATTCCAAATCACTTTCCAGCCCAAATGGCTAGGTAAATGATAAAATGCTGTTTTTATGCTGATAAGAGCTGCAGGGTAAGCAAAGCAGCTTTCCACTCAGACTCAGGAGAGCAGAGGAAGAGGTGGCACTTTGCTACAGTCAAAAGCTCCCCAGTTTCACCTCCTGCTCCCACCTCCAAGTCTGGAACTGCAGAGCGGATGCTGCAGGAGGGGGCAGGAGTGATCATCTTCAAATCATTTCACTTCATCATTGCTGCAGTGTAGCTGCTTAGAACATTTTTCTACCACTTAAATGAAAAACTGTCTGGTAAACAGATACAGTTATCATACAACACACCTTTTTGTTGACCTGCCTTTTTGGTATTTTAGGGCACTTCTCTTCCTCTGTCAGGATTGCATTTTTAAAAGCTCATTCCTTTCACTTATGTTTATATATCAATGGTCTGTGTTTATCCAGCTTGTCTTCATGTAGATACAATGCTCAAAATAGCTGGGTTAACAGAACTGGGCAAGCAGTGTAAATCTTTTCCTCATTATGTATCTTCAGCACACAAATTAAAGTAATTGAACTTTTCCCAAATGTTGTTGAAGACTTGAAAAAAAAAGCAGAGACAAGATAGCAACAGTGCAAGATTTTCAATAAAAATAATAGGGATCATTGATTTAAAGAGTGTTGAAGAAAACTACTTGTTAAATTAAGAGAGAGAGATGAAAATGAATCCATTTAATTATGCACTGGGTATATAAAATCAGGTACTGAACGCTTATTACAAAGAAGTTAAGTTATGCTAGTTAAAAGTTTATCTCTCTTTCCAGAGATCTCTATGCTTTCACACAACAAAGACATTGCCACAGATGCTGGAAATATAGCTGGCTGAATAATAAAAATAATGTATTCATGGGTAAATTATTCAAAGATTGACAGAAAAATGTTGAATAAATTATTCACAGAACATTATTTAATAATCTAGAGAGCTGGTCAAATAATGGAAATATGTATTTCAGATAATTTATTCAGAGAGTAATGTCAAAATCCTTTAGCTAGTCCATTAGGAATGAATAATTTGACAAGTTATTGATTATAGCTCATTTCTGTACTAAAACAAAATTCAGCAGGAACGCAGCTAAGCAGAAAGATACATAATTGACAATAAAGTGTCATCATACCGACAATGAGAATCTTTTTATCGTGCATACAAACACACAGCCAGTGTTCATGGATTATTTTTGAACAGTGCTTACTTACTACACAGATGCATGCTTTTTTTTTTTTTTTTTAAGTATGTAAGTTAGTAAGCATGTCACTCAGCACTGTGGGGCAGGGCAGGTTATGCAGGGCTCCTGGACAGCAGAGTGCCACAGGGAAGCTGCTGACAGAACCGCCACTTTCTGTTGACCGGCGCCCTCAGCAGAGCGGCCGCCATAACGAGGGAACCCCCCCCACCCCGCAGCAGCTCAGCGCCCACACACCCGCCTCCCTCAGCCCCACTCCCGCCACAGCCACGGCACCGCCTACCCGGCAACACGACTCATTCTGATTGGCCCCGCAACGAGTCGTAGCTCATTCTGATTGGCCCCGGGGCCCGGCAGCCCCGTGGAGGGGAAGCGGGTATGTGAGCAGCCCGCCCGCGGGCGGTGACCGCACAAAATGGCGCCCCAGGGGTCAGCAGTGGAAAGCTGTGGGGGGAACAGAGGAGGCGCCGGTCCCAAAAGAGCAGCAAAGTGACTAGCTGTTTGTGAATGTGACCACGGGCTTAGGCAATTTTATTCAGGAGATTTTTAATGTCTAACAGAAACGGCCTGCCAAAGTAGAGTTCAGATTCAATTTCAGCTGATACTTTCCTTTTAGAAGATTTTGATTAATTTTTCTCCATAACGTCAGTAAATTGCTTAACTTGGATACAGGAGAGCAAAAGCAAATACAATCTTTCTGTACACATATTAGACTAGGTTTCAAGGTATCAGATGAAGAGGGAACAAGAAATAATCTTTTTACTGCTTGAAAAAGACATTTTTTAATAGCAGTTTTCCCCGGGAGCAAATTGGTTGAAAAAGGGACAAGGCCATAGTTCACATGGGCAGGGTCCATAATGGAGCTGCCACCTCAGAGTACACTGAAAAAGCACTTAGGTTTTCAGGAGTGCTTTTCTTGTGGTAATGTGAATCAGCACTATTTCCTCCACAACACTGTCATACAAAGCCACAGTTCAGTCAACTTAACTTTAAAGAATAGAGAATTGTAGAATCACTGTTTTCTTCCTCAAAAGCTCTACCTCACAGGCCATAATTTTCTCCTAAGGATATGTAATGCCAAGCTAACACCTGCAGGAAGGAGCACTCTGCTTCCTCTAGACTAAATGCATGTAATTTTTATTTTTCCTCAATTCACCTGGCCAGAAAAACTAAGACAGTAAGGACTCTTCCCAGGTAAAATATCCTGTCTGTTGTCCTCCAGACACATTGGACCTTACATACATTTACAACATAAAGATCATAACTTCTTGAAAATGAAAAGCTGGTGGAATGGATTGAGAAACTGTGTACGAGAAAGCAAAATCCACTGCAGAAGTTAATGATCTGAATCCTTGTCATTACAAAAAGGCACCTGGCAGAAGTAACCTCTTCACACGTTATTCTTTGTTTTCGAAAGCAAATCTCTAGCAATCGTAATTGGAGGTGAAACGGAAATCAGAGGGTTTGTGAATAATTTGCACAGAAAATTAAATTTCATTATATGCAGATGTTACATGAATTGCTGCTGGCAACATGTTTTAATGCTGCTGGGTACGGTTTCTTTTAACTGCTACCTGCCCTCTCAGGGACAGTCTTCCCAGGGACAGTCAGGTTCCCGCTTCCCAGGGACATTCAGGTTCCCGCTGTTACTACACTCTTTCTTTAACATCCATCTTCACACCATTCATCACATCAGCCTCCTCCACAGTTTCTTCTTCCAGTCATAATGGAGATTTTGGTTTTTTTGGTTGTTTATTTTTTTAAGAGGGAAAGAGAGATGATGCCTTTCTCAACATACCTATATGCCTCATTAACAATAACACGTGAAAACCCGTCAGCCTTCAATTAGTCAGTTCAGCATGCATTTAGCTAGCCTGGCACCTGAAGATACCTCTTCCTACTCCCTAGATATTGTTAATTGTGTCTTCTCTTTTTAATCAGTTCATTAATAGATTTACCATGTATTGTCTCCATCCATTGTGTATGTGGAGACTGTGAACATATCTGTAACACTCTGGCAACTACAGAAATAAATATATTAAAACAAATACTTTTGTTACTTGTTGTTTTGTAACACATAACTCGTCCTTTTCCCATCAGAATGCAAATTCACTACTATAGGGCATGAAAGCTTGCAAAATCTGCCTTAAAGATTGAGAAAACTGACGCTTTTTAACATCTAAACACGTGCTAGATGTAGATGTTTATGAAAGAACCAAAGTACTCAACCTCTCCACTGTTTTTAGAGAGAAAGTAATTTTTATTTTTACTCCATGTTCTCAATGATCTTGAACTGAAAAAGCAAATAGACTGTATTCCTGCAGTAGTATCGTGGATTTGTTTTGATCATCCAACACTTTCTTTATATGTGTTATCAGCTGTCCCGTCCACTATGTACAAACGTTGAAGCATTAGAGCATCGTACTGTATCAAGTGTATTAATCTCGGTTTTCAAAGATCTAAGTTACAAGTCCACATTAATTAGTAAATTATTAATACTTGCACCTGAAATTACCTCATTGTACATTTCAAAACATAAGAATAAATATTTTTAATATAACTTACTTTACTAAGTTTTATGCCAGTGCTCCGAAAGGCTCTACGGAAGGATTGATTGCTCCACAGTTAAGCCACTTTCAGTTTTCTTGTTTCGTCTCTCAGATTTCCTGAACTTTAAGAGAAAAAGACTAAAATAAACAACCTAAATAAACAACACATTAAATCCTTCCAGATCCCTTCAGTAGATTAATAAGATATCTAACAATATATTATAGACGTGACTGGAGAACAGCATTGACTTTTGTGTTGAAAATTATTGATATATTTTTGGGTTGTTTTTTTTTTTAGAGATAAGTCCTAAGGCTGTTCCTGGAAGAGTATCATTAACGATATTAATGGTCTCTCCACTCCACTAATTTCCCTTTCAAAAGCTACTGAGGTCTCTAATTTTTTACCTGTAATAAAGTTCTTGCTATAACAACCTTTTTCTCCAGGTTAACTAATAATTTATCATATACTTACCAAATTAGAACCTTTGCTAAGATCAGAATAAATGGCATCTACAGCACTGTCTTTATTTAGTGAAAAAGCCACCACTAAAGAAAGATGCCATTTCATGAACTGATGGAGAATTTTACTTCACTTTATTGTAAAAAGGTGTGAAGGTTTGCATTCTTCTTTGATCAGGCTTAAAAACCTGCAGCTGGCAGGACCATGCTTTCTCCTTTCTGTAAACAGAGAAAATCATTATTTTAATTAAAAATTCTTGTTGTAAGTTCTATAATTTTATGATATAGTTGTCTAAACCTTTGAACATGGTTTAGATTTATGCAGGATACAATTGCCATACTCTTTCTCTTAACCACCCTACTTTATTTAACAGTCAATATCACTTGCCTATTTAAAACATTTTATTTAGGCTTTGGCTAGTAGATAAATTTTTAAGATTTTGCTGTGGGCTAACCCTGGTAGGCAGCTCACTCGCTCTCCCCAGTGGGGTACGGGAGAGAATGAGAAAGGCAAATGTGAGAAAACGTGTGTGTTTTTAACAGGTAAAGAAAATGCTGCATGCAGAAGCAAAACAAAACAAGGAATTCATTCACTACTTCCCATCGGCAGGCAGGTGCGTAGCCATTTCCAGGAAAATCTCCCCTTCCTCCTTCTTTCTCCCATCTTTTATTGCTGAGAACAATGTCGTATGGTGTGGGATCTCCCTTTGGGCAGCTGGGGTCAGCTGTCCCAGCTGTGTCCCTGCCCAGCTTCCTGGGCACCCCCAGCCTGCTCCCTCCTCCGGCAGCCCGAGAAACAAAAGACCCTGATACCTGTGCAAGTGCTATTCAGCAACAGCTAAAACAACTAAAACAACCCTTATTACCAACACTGCTTTGGTCACACACCCAAAACATAGGACCAAACAGCTACCAAGATGAACACTAACTCCATTCCAGTCAGACCCAATATAGACCTTTCCCCCCCACTTACAATTAAATCTGAACTAAATCAACATGGTTTACCCTTTGAACTCTTTTTATGCAACTAGCATTTCTGAAGTTTATCTTTTTTACATTATCAAAACCCTTTAGAGTGTTAATTGGCTAACAATAAAAACATGCAGCATTACATGGACATCAAACTACTGTAAGATTAATAGCATGTCAGTGTTATTCACATAATCTAACAAACAGAATCCACCACAGGTTTCTACACAAAAACAAAAACTTATCTTATTAAAAAAAAAAAAAAACTTAAGAAATAAAATTGCACGCAGAGTAACATTTCTAAGATTCATTTCAGAAATGAATGCCAAAAAGGAGAACTCAAACTCAGAGCATTAAAGTTTAATAAAATATAGATTTTTTGAGGAGTAGCTAATCACTCCAGTTATAAGTGGTAGGAACTGAGGATAACAAGAACTCTGAAAATTATTACATTTGGAGGGTTCTGCTTCTTCCCTTTGTCTTAAATACTATTTGAGTATTTATAATTAAATACCTTGCAATAATATATAGTGCTTTTGCAGGTTTGTATGTATTTATGCATATACACACATACACGCACAGATTATCATCCTAAATTTAGAAAGATGCTGAAAAGCTTTCAAGAGTATTTGGTATTGTTGACATTTATGAAGAGTTTGGGCACTACTTCATCAGTTTCAGAAGGATCCCTCTTGTAAGCGTGCTGGGAATTCAAAGACACCTTCATTGTTTACCAGCTAAAAGCAGAGCTTCAAGAGGCTGTGGTGGATATTATTAAGGCTGCCATTTGTATATTTTTTTTACAAACTTCATTTACATACTGTTGCTAAGAAAGTTACCTGCAGTACCACACGAAGGTTACACTAAGACTGTGCAGCAGGTGAGTGCCTAAACATGCTCCATTTTGGGATACACCGTGGGGTAGACTGAGGGCTTCAGCAGAAAACATCGCTGGGTTCCCAGTCCAAGGAATATACAGCGTTAGAGGCAAAGGGAGAAAAATAGGAATGGAGAAGCATCGTGTAAACCCAGATATTGCTGTGATTCACAGTCAGACCACGGCAATTCCATTCTTGATTTCTCTTTCCTTCTGCAACAGTGGTGTTGCAGTCTTTAAAAACTAAGACAATACAGGGACTCCATAATAAGGATAAAGCCTAACTAACAGCATTAAATGGATAAAAAAAAAAAAAAAAAAAAAAAAAAAAAAAAAAAAAAAAAAAAAAAAAAAAAAGCAAGCAGCTATGTAGGCATCAGCATGAAAAAAATAAAGATTCTTTGATGTGTGTCATCTTTTCATTTTAGCAATTAAAATGGATTTTGAAGCTCTTTGGCATTTAATTTAAGCCCACAGAGTATAAAATTGTGCCGTCCCTCACAGATAGTCCCATATTTAGCACGAACAAGGTCATAAGGATCAACAGGCTTAGAAAAATGAGAATTTACGTTCTCAAATACATAAACTTAATTCTCCTTATTTAGGAGCTTGCCAAAACTACGACGCATAATTGTCTTTTTTTTCCTATTAGCTGCATAATCAGGGGTTGCTTGGTGTTTGGTAACCTTTTTTTACATAAACACAAGCTGGGAGATAGAGTAACTATTTTTTACGTGTGAAAGCACATGAACAGGAATCTCATATTTTGTCCTGAAAAAGCTCTAATACATTGTCTGAAGAATTCCCCACCAGAAAAATTTACCTATTTTTAAAAAAGTGGTATACCTTACTAATAATTATTATGACACCTCTGCACTTAAATGACATCTGCTTATGTCTTAAATATGTGACAACGCAGAATGCATGTTGTTAAGTTTTTCATTTCAGCATGGTAATTTGGAGGAACTTAAGAGAATAAACCTTGAACTATTTAAAAAAATACTAGATTATGTTACGAAGTTACATCAGGAATTACACTGCATATACATTATGAAATAGCAATAGCAATTATTCCAGCTGTACATGGTAATCTTTAGATTAGCTAGTAAAACTTTCAGAGTCTAAGTTTCCTAAAAAGGCACTAGATATAATAACAATCAAATTGTTGAATGCATTTTGACAGCAATGTTCGTATGCAGCTACTGGCTATCATTGCTAACTGACATTTTTCTTTCATTTCCTTTTGATAGAAAGTTTTTGTTGTAAACCACATGCAAACCAAAAACGTATCTTTGTGTCCTTGTTACATTCAGAATGAGATTTTCAATAGGAGAAAAGAAAATACAACATAAAAATATACTATTATTAAACCTTACGCACACATACATGGACGCAAATCAACTTCTTACTTTGCTTCCTAACTACTTTACTGTACAGCGTTGTATTTTACCAGGGGCAGCAGCAATGTACTAAATCAGATTTAGCTAACAGGTGCTCTCCAGGCTGTGGACAATTACATCATAAAAATGTATTACAGTGCTCACTCTTGGGAGTAAAGACTTTTGCTATAATAGTGAAATGTATTATATGAAGTGGAATTTCTAATGGACTTCAGCAGAGCTGGTGGCTCGAATGCCTAGCGATATATCAGGGGTAGCGCCACAGAAGAAAACCTCATAGGAAGGAGGTAATTTACTTAGTAGAAACACTTATGCTTTCCACTGCATATATTTACAACAATAAATCAATTGGACAACATGTTTCCAGTTTGCATTTGCAATAAGCATTTTTAACTGTTAACATTGTGGATTTTTTTTTTTTCATTATGTAGTTTCATTATCCACTCATACTTCTGAAAAATGAGAAAATGGAGGAACACACACAGCTGGCAGATTTAAATGGCTCTTAGAGAAGGACTTCTACATCAAAAATGATGAAGAGCAAATTGTTTATGCAAACTTTGCTTTCACCACCTTCTCTAACAAATAGCATTAGTAAATGAGTCATGTAGAGCCACTTAAACTTAATTCTGGAAAGGAGGGGAAGAATTTCCTTGCAAAGCCGTATTTTATTAAGAGCTGTCTTTTTTTAGCCAACTTATCATTTAAGGGAAATAGAGTTTGGATTTCGTTTTTGTTTTTAAACCAATTGTTATGAATCAGTAAAATGACATTTTCAGGAGATCAGTAGCATTACGTCCCTGCTGAGATTTATTCTCTTGATCAAGAACTTTAAATACCTAACTTAAACTATTTGTAATATCCTCTGCTTTTGAAAATATGCAAAATTTCTTCAAATAAATGATTCATTTTAGCAGGCATAATTGAATTTTCCTTGCTTTTCAGTTATGTCACACTTTGTGCATAATTGCATTAAATGTTAATATTGCACTGATTTTAATAGTTAGTTCTTGTATCAAAAGATACACCACCATCTCCTCAATAGGTCTCAATAAAATATCCCCCTTGTAGAGCTGTTACTGTAGCTAAGGTCTGGTCTTCCATGTCCCTCTCTAGACCTCTGCTTACTGCATACACTTTCCATCAGTTTTTTTCCATACTTAGATCCATGTCCTTTGTGCGGTATTAATTCATAATTAATTATTCCATCTAATGCTTATTTCTTGCATTGGACTGTGAGAATTGTGTGGGCTTCCAGTATTTCCATCCGTAGCTGCCTGGTACTCTGTCTTGTAGATCACGTGAGTTCTAACGTACACACCTGACGATAACAAAGATGTTATCTCACATATTTCTGCTTATGCTGTAACAGTACAAATAAGCAGATAATAACTGTTTATAGATATGAAGGGTCTAGCAATGTTGTCTTTAGTTTTATTGAAGGTGCTTCACAAATACCCATTTATGTCCAACGGTAAATAAGTTAAAGCAAACTAAATGGCTTCATTTTGGAAAGAACTTACCAAGACTCGGACAACTTTGGGTGATACAGGAGTAATACAATATCTGATTTTTAGAAATATAACCTAAAGGCCAGGTAGGGAAGATGAGCTGAATAAGACAATCACTAGTGATAGCCCTCCATCTAGTCTCTCACACCACAACGCAAAAAAAACCAAACCAGAAATCCTCAAACTTCCAAATGTGACCTACTTCTCAATAGAGGACTTTTCAGCAGAAACATAGTCCTCAGTCCAGAAAATTCCGCAACCCCCATTCCCCATCCCCCTGAGCTGCTGAGGGGATGAGGTGGAAAATTCAGGACTGAAGTTGAGCCCAGGAAGAAAGGGAAGTGGGGAAAGGTGTTTTAAGATTTAGTTTGTATTTCTCATTACTCTGCTTTGATTTGTTTGGTAATAAATTAAACTTAATTTATTCAAATTGAGTCTGTTTTGCCCACGACAGTAATTGGTGACTGATCTCTCCCTGTCCTTATTTGAACCCACGAGCCTTTCATTGTATTTTCTCTCCCCTGTCCAGCTGAGGGGAGCGATAGAGCGGCTTTGGTGGGTAGCTTGCGACCACCCAGGGTCAACCCACCAAAAACATCTATTTGGCGTTTGGCATGTACTATCACCTTACATAATTTGACAAAAAAGTAAAAGGAGTGTAATGCAAAATCGCAGGTAGGAACAAGGCAGAAACCCGACCCAAAATGACAAAGTCTCCTTAGCCCTGCAAAACTTTTGGTGCTCTCTCACTCCTGGTAGATAAGAGTTTAACCAGACCTGTTCAAAAGCTGTTTTGTTAGAAACAGTCATTAAAGTATACTTTCAGTTATGTGCAGAGAGCTCGTCTGTTTTACCAAAACTTGTTTCTTTTTCAACATTGTTCTCATATTTGTGTATTTATAGTAAGCTCCACCTGGCTTGAGGCTCTCCGGTCAGCTGTCCTCAGTAGCTACGTGGCTCGTATGCAGCAGAAGAAACCCACCCATGGACTGAAATGATCACTTACAGCTTGCTTTCATTCCGGAGTCGCTCAAGCATCTAGCAGCTACGGTTACAACGAGCTGCAGCCTCCCGCTTCAGCTAATCTTTTGGCAAGTGCTTTCCCTGAAATAGCATAATCATAATTTTTCAGGCAAGGCTTGAATCCCCAAAGGGTTATCTTGATTTATAAACCACTTACCCTCGTGTACTAGTTTGCAATATTCCAGCTCTCTCTTGATTAGTTAATGAGAGGCACTTTCCAAAAAAAAAAAAAAAAAAAAAAAAAAAAAAAAAAAAAGTGCTTTAGTGTGCTTGAGGAGTCTTGTTTTGCAGAATTTATTCACTTGCCTGGATAAGAATCCCAGCATTTATAGAAAAATCTCAGATTTAAAAAATCTGTGTTTGCTGGGTTGGTGGCAACACAGATGTTGCTACTTCAGTACAGTTACCAGTTTGGTTTTCTAATCTATGTGTAATATTTATTTGCTAAAGATAGCTCTTGTGGCAGTAAAAACTGGACTAACACCACTGAACTGTGTTGATTAGCAGCAATTGAAAACCTGCCCAATCATTTGGAAAGGAGCGAATCAGTGGTCACAAGAACACTTCAAGTAAAACACAAAGGTGTCATAACCAAAAGAAAAGCACCACAGCATTCTGCAAAACAATGTTGCAGTGTGTTATGTATTTTTGTATCTTCCTGTTACTTCTTTATTTTTACCATTACTCTGTTCGTTCCCTTTATTAGCAAATTTCCATTCCTTATCATTATTTAGTGCTTACCATAATAAAAAAGTAATTTTGAGAAGAGAATAGCGATAGAAAATGTCAAAGTTGCAGCAAACTGAAAATGTTGTCAGAAAATAAGCTGTTATAGAGTTTTAATTACATTTTCTCTCTGCTGCTTTTTCTGTAATGGCTCTTCTTCTTCTGAGAGTTGGATATTTTTTCTGATGAAGTATTGGCTGTCTTAATGTTATTAAGTATTGAATATGCTTTTCACTTCTACTTAATACATTTCATGCAGCCACATGCTAAAAATCTTATAAGTTAGCACAAATTAAGAAAGGTCACTGCAATGGATAGGGACATTCCTTTGCAGTCCCTCCGAGTTTTTGGGAAAGAGAAAGCATTATTCAGCTGGAAATATTCCTCCCTCCCAGAAATCAACCACTACTACAGTAGTACATGGTAGCTGGAAAACTTCTAATGAAAGAAAGACTTTTCTTTAAAATTCTGACTTACATAAATTTTTAAAAATGCCCAAATATACTATTTTCATCAATAATAACAGACAGAGGAGGAGGGAAGCTTACTGGCCCTACTCCTCCATTTTCCTGGCACTTGGCTTGTTGGAGAATTGCTTTTGAAAAAAGCATGGAATCAGTCTGTTGACAATTTATGGCTACAACAATTCCACAACATTCTACGAAAAAAAAATATATTCGTTTTAATGTTTTGGTTGGTATTCTCCAGATTGAGTCTCTTTCATAACATCTATATTTACCCACATTTATTCAATATTTACTTTCTCTAGTGGATAGAGTTTTCTCCCATTTTGCTGTAAAAAGCTCACTGGTGATCTAGTTATTAACCTTCAAGTCATAAATCATAACTGTATTTCAGTCTCTTTTTATTTTCAGGTTTCCTTATGTCATTTTAAGCCAAACTGTGTTATATGGCAATAGGTCTAACACTACTGACATTGAAAATTAATGAAAAAATTTAAAACATTTACCAGTCGGTAGTAACTTCACCTGAAGTACATACATCATTTAAAAATTCAGCTACCAGGGAGTTTGAAGGTCTGAGTGTTCTCATGAGTCATATATCCCAGAAAACACTAGGAAAGTTAAAAAAACCAAACTGGAATGACGTGTACACATGACTGAAGGAAGAATGACTGCTCTTGTTCTATACATGACGATACCACACATTTGCCATATCCATGCATTGTACCTGACTCAAGGGTTACTAGATCCCATCTTGTGGTCCAGAAAGTCATAGGGAATCTGGACCCTTTACACCCTGTACTCTTCTGCTGGAGCTGAAGATCAACACCAGATGGCACCTACAGGTCACACAGTGGTCTGCATACTAAAAATAGAAAATTAAATTTTAGTCTGAAGAAAGATGATTACACAAAAAGTCATTGAGTGGAGTCAGCTATGTATAAACTAACTTTAAGAGATCTTATCAAAATCAAACTATGTCTGTATATTATATACATTAAGTTTTGCAAAAAGAAAAAAAAAAAAAATTAAGAAGAAAACCAAAGTGTAAATATTTGCAATATGAAGCAACGTCAAAAATTTTCCAGAAAAGGTAAAGCCCATGGATGACAGTCTTTAAACAGCACGTGCAGACCTCAGTACAACTGTTCTCTTGACACACTCTCATCAGGAAGAGCAATGACTGAGAATGAACAGAAAGCAGTGCTGAATTTTGCCTGATTTCTCCGGTGTGTTGCAAAATACATGTACATTCATGAGAAAATATATTAAAAGACACTTCTCAAGAACAAAATCTAAGTTTGAAAAAGGAATAAATAAATAAATAAATGCTTAGATCAGACTAGTGGCTGTCGTTCTACAGCTGTCCTGCAGTCCCACTACATAAACATCAGAAGACAGGCTGTGCAGAACGTCTTGAAAGCTTTTAGATTAGTTTCTACTCAGTTAATACTTTACATGTCTTCCAGAGAAAAGGAATCTTCCTGTCTCCAATGGCTAAAATCTAATACTCAGGTCAGGTTTCACAGCAGTGAAGTAGTAGCAGCCTCTTAAGTACGCGTGACTACCACCATAAAAGTTAAATATAAGTTAAAATCAATATTGAGAAATACACTTGGAAGCAAATGAAGCACTGGAAGCAAATTAAGTTTATAGAGTTCTAATTTAACGTTCGCCATGCAATAAGCTCTGCAGAAAGTACATTAGGGCCCAGCCTGGAGGTGACAAAGATATAGCTGATTATAGTGAAGTCTCTATTCAAGACAAATGGTCAGGACTCTCTGGAGGCTCAAAGATGAAAGGCTGGGCACTCAGCTGCTACTCCTGCTGTTCAGATAGCTACAGAGATGCCCCTACAGGGAGATGGAAACAGATATAAGTTACCTCCATCCTGTTATATAAAAACCATGGACATAATCTTTCAAAGCCTGATCAATAAAATCAATATGGCAGAAAAATACTCACACAGTATTCATAAAAATGTTTTTCACAAAACTGTGGGAAACATTTCTTGCCTGCTCCAGGTGATTGTCTTCTGAGGAGTTTGGTCTCATGATCTACAACTTCAGGCCAGCATCTGCCTAACGGGTCTAGCCTTCCCTGTCTGTCCAGACCTATTCCACAGAGGGAAAACAAAATACAAAAAGATAAAATTACTTTTTGTTCAATTTCCTTACCAAGACTGGAAACAGAGTATCTTGCCCAGAGGAATCACTTTATGGGTAAGCTGCAGAAAGCCCATGCAAAACTCACTCATACTGTTTCAACTTCCAGTCTCATCTGTGGCTACTCAGTTTCTACCAGAAAGGTAGCATGCATGATATCAGACTGCTCTTAAAAAGAATTTAAAAAATAATTAAAAAACGAAACAAAACAAGACAAAAAAAACCCCCACCCTAACTACACCAGCCCCTCCTAAAAATAAAAGCTAGTAACTAGAATTTATGGTTACAGTAAGTCCAAGAAATTCAGTGTCCATGGGTTTTCTAGGAAATGTAATTAGCATGCCATCAACATACTGCATACGTCAGAGTGAGCAACTCAATCCAGCATGTTTGCATTTCAGCTTTCTGCGAGGTGCAGGGGAAAGTTAGGGTTGTTTTGATATTGCTGCTGTTGAATTTCTACTGTCTGCCTTCATCATACTTTCGTCCTACAGAAGATGTAATGAAAATAAACAGAAACCCTATCCTAAATTGTATATGATTCTCCATTTATTCCTGGGGTTTAGGAACAAGCCATGGGATGAAATTTCTGTCACATTCACGTACTGGCTTTTGAAAGGTTGTTTCAATTGAACAGAATGTCTTATGCTTTTTCCTGATTTGTTTTGTGGGGGGTTTTCCTCCCCCAATACATATATAGAAAATATAGGAATAGAACACAATAATCTAAGCACTGATTTTTATTGATTTTGGCATGTAATCTAAATATGTCATTTAACTGCCAAGAGGGAGGGATGGGGAAAAAAAAAAATAAAAATCTTACTGAAGTCTGTTCAGTTCCACAGCTGTTACGGGCACATGCAAGGCGTTATGTCAGTGTCTGCGCACCAGAAACTTCAGTCATTTAAAAACACATCAGCAGCATGATTAAGCTGTTGCATTAAAATCTACAAAAGCCCTGTTACAAATTGTTAAAAACATACTGGAGATTTGAGGCGCTGTGAAAAGCAATACAGAGAAAGTCAAACAGCCTGGATAATGGTGAAGAAGAAGCTAACACATAAATAAATTACTTGGGCAGGCAAAGAACAAATCCGCAGAGAGAGGTGGTAACATATTGTCAGAAGACAGCTTCAGGCAAAATAGGTGAAAATCACAAAGAAAAGACACGAAGCACCGAAAGGGAAACAAAATTGCAGAGGAGTAGCAAAAGCAAAGGCCTAATAGTTATTCTGACTAGGACAAGTTGACAGCATGCCAAAAGAATTAGGATCTAATCAGTCTGCGGGGCTGAAGACTGTTTGGAAGAAGGAGAATCAGATAAATGGAAGATATGAAAAAAAAGGCAAAGGAACAAACTGATTTTGAAGGGAATATTATGTTCCTGCCAAAAGTCTCTTGACAAAGAAAGGGTGAGACAGACAATTTCCACGGGTACATGACAGCTGGGTCATAATCTCCTCCTTATGCACTGATAAGGTTGTCGCCATTTTAAGACAATCTATTGAAGATACAGGACAGGGCTTGTTCATCTTGAGTAAGCAGACTAAACCATCCACGGACAGGAACGTAAGCAGACAGAGGTAACTCAGCAGGAAAATGCAAATGATTTTGTAAAATGTATGTCACCTTACTACATGACAGGAGGTTGAACGAGTGTAAATATCAGCTCCATTGCGTTTGTAAGAATGATGGGGTTGTGCATCCTGAAACTACTGGCCGCTTCAAAATGACTTGTTTATTCTTCTTTAAAAACCAGGACTAATATTCCACAATAGTCCCAAAATACGTTAATAATTTGGAAAAGTACTTGCAAAAGTAATTACTTTAAAATTTGCATAACCTTTGGACAGGAATACTATCATTAATGGTCATGTTGCGACCAGCAACTGGGAATAGAGTTGTCCATCATGACAGAAAAGAAGCCCAGAGTCACCTAAGCCACTGAGACAGGATATCATAGCAACAGCTTACATTCAGACTCTGAAGATCGCGCTATTTTCATTTGGGTGCTTAACTGTAAATCTAAATTTATGACTGACTCAGCTTTAATATACATTCTTTGTGACTATAAGAATAACTAAGACAGACATGCCCAGCTTCTTTACTAAAACGTAAAACCACCTCCAAACTACAGAAGTTGCTTTGATCATGTCTGTTTTGACAAAATTAAGTGATCAAAGCATTAAGACATGTTAATTATTTTCTATGGTACATATATTTTATAGCTTCTCAGATATTACTCTGTGGTAAAATTAATTTTAAAAATGACATTTTAACAAAAAAACATATTAACAACAGTAAGCAAAGTATCGTGCTGCTGTAACCGCACAGCCCTGCAGTACATTACTGCTGTACCTAGACCCAAGCCATAGGCTTTGCACTGAGTTTGCGAGGCCTCAGGACTGAGCCTTGTCAAAGCTGCTCTGTCTGAACTTCTCTTGACCTGCTACAGCCTTGCTTTACTTGGTTGAGCTGTGACAGCAATTTCTCTAATTGACTGGGTGTCTACAGCTAGCTTATTTTACTTTTGTTTATCTTTGTGTCCTACAGCCACGGGTTCATACAGACATAGCAGCAACAAGCAGTTACTCTGCAGAGCATGCGATACGTCTCTAAGGCAATGAGGCAGTGCTAAGGAACGTGGGTCTGGTAGGACAGCAGCAGCCTGAGGACATGGGGACACAGGACGTGGCACAGAGGAGGGGAGGCGGAGGAGGATAGAGATCGGGCGCAGGCGCTGAGACCTCACACCCATGAACAACTCATCTGTGGTCAGTTAAAGAAATGCAGATCTGAACTCGAAAAACATGGGTTTAGGGGCAACAAAGAAAAGAACTAGCATCGAACTAAAATACGAGGCAACACATATAGTAAATCCAAATTTAACCTGGAGCTGCAGACAAATGAAGAAAGAGAAATGTCTAAAAGCACATTAGCAAACATATTAAAATAACTCTGAGCGGATCAGGGAGGGAGGAAGAAGCATGAACAATCTGGTATTCTTCCTTGTCAAGGACTCCAGGTGCTGCAAACTCACCATGATACCCCCACTGCCAGCATGAAACCTTAGGGCCCTGAGGAGATGGGGATGGGGGAGCACAGCACCAGGAAAAGGGCAAGAAACCAAGAAACATGCATGCAAAAATCTGAACTGCAGCATTATTGTGTCTTCTTCTGAACTAAAAATGATAAGGTTCTGATGATTTCAGTTACACTAGCAATAAATTCTTGGCCTTACTTACAGCAAGCAACACTTTGAGTGTAATACGGTATCAGAGATGCAAATTTACAGTTACCTTTGTTACAATTAAGATACGGATTTCAGGTAGCCCCTGTATAAAGTTACATCAACTGCTAATGTTTCAACTGGTGCCATAAGTACTGGAAGGGAGCCTGTGGGCAGACTGTTGGTCATCTTGAGAAGGGTTACGTTCACCAGATGTGTGATGTAGCTCTTATTTAGGAGGAGAAGGAATGACCTGTTTAGTTGAAAAACATTCATAGATCTAAATGCCCTTTCTACCTTAGATGAAGGCGAGTATCTCCCTAAAATGACTCTTTAAGAAACACTTGAAAGTATAAGCAAATGTAAGTGTGCATTTTTGTTGTAAAGGTGTTGCTGAAGAGTTACTCTAGGCTGTGTAAGTCATTTATGGCTGAAAGTAGAGGGTGCTTTGAACTAGAAGTGCTGGGGAGCCAACAGTCAAGAAAAAAAAAATACAAAACCCCAACATTTTTCTTAGAAATAAATCTTTGGGAGTGGGAAGAGATTCTTATGGATCTTGCTTCCACATTTTAATTCCAAACTCCAAGGGTGACACATTTTAATTCCAAACTCCAAGGGTGACTCAGTACACATTACGTTGCTAAATCCCTTTGCAGCATATGTTAAGTCTGTATATCTGCTATGCTTTACCTGATCTCCTAGTAATAACTATATTTGCTCTGCAGCTCAATTTAGGATCCAGAAACCTAAAAAAAATTATATGAAGATTTGCTGCCCACAATCACTACTTTCTGCCTGGAATTGCCACCCTCTTTTTATGGGTTTGTTTTGTGGTGGTGTTTGGGGTTTTGTTTTTTTTTCTTCTGTAATACCATTTATTGAAATCCTGAAGAGAAAGTTTCAAAATTTGGAGTATGTTAGGTTGAACATCATTGATCTCTGGGATTATTAGAGTCAGAAAGCAAATTTCAAGGGCACTGTGTTTCTTCTTTCAATGATGATTTCTCGAAAGAGGTTAGCCTGAAACAGTCCATAGTACTATTTCACTGACACTTTGCAGTTCAGTGGATCAGCACTGGAAATAAAAGTTTCAGATACTTGTGAAAGAAAAAAAATTACATATTTAATGCACTGCTTTACATGGGACTAATAACTGGTAAGAATACACACACCCTTTTCATGTTTAAGTCAAAGACGTGATTCAATCAAGTCTGTATTATTTTTCATATTTACTTTTTAATTGGTATCAGTACTCTTTCTAAACCATAGACGTCTATCAGGAGGAACACGTGAAAAGAGATGAGCAAAGTCAGAATAATGGATTCACCAGGGATTGCATTACCTATATCAAGTATGGTTACTGAACAAATGCTGAATGGATCACCAGTTGCTTTAAATTTGCCAGCCTACTTCTTAAGACTGACCTTTGATCATTTTTGGACATCTGTGAATTTCTATGGGAATTTTTCAGAGCCACGTGGCCCATCTATATCTATGGATTTGTATCGATTCTGAAAAATATTAAAAATAAGCCCTGACTATGCAGCTTTTCACTTCTCCCTTTGTCTTTCCTTCCTTTTCCCCAAATAGGCAAGTGCTAGGATTTTATAATTTCTTCACATATATCATGCTGTGATCAAAATAAACTCAGTGTAGTGCTGGTGTTTTTACAAAAGGATATTTGAGGCCACATTGATATCCTAGACAACATCTTTTTGTGATTCCTCTTCCCAGTTGTGTATCACTTACAGGCAGCGAACTGCAATTTAAATGAAAACAGAAGAAAAATCCTAAAACCCCACATATACACAGACAATAAAAAAACAAGATTTATCCTACTGGTTTTAGATGACAATACAGTAGAGGCCACCTGTGCAGTTGAGGGAGGGCTGTCGTCACTTTGCCGAGGTGATTCACCTGACCTACTGCAGGAACCTTCCTCGGGAGATGAATCACTTTATGGAGCTGCTTGGTTTTCCCTGTCTGCTCTAAGGGGGCCTCTGCAGACAGCTTAAACCCAAGGACATGAACTCTACCTCAGGTACTTTAAAATGAATGTAAACAAGAACATTATTTATATATTACATTAAATACAGGAAAAAGTAAGCATAGAAGTTTGTTGCTACTAGACTGAAAACAAATTATTGTAATAGCTTTCTACTGCAAATTATTGAAAAGCAGTATTTTTGAAAAATTATCATATGATTATTATTTATTAGAATATGTAGTTTCATTTTTGAGGTGGCTACCTGTCCTTATAAAATTCATTTAAATCATAGTCTACATTTCAGATCCCATTTTCTTCATTAGTCCTGTCCTATATATATATATATAACTGTGTGGCTATTATCAGAACTATTTTCAATTCTTTTAAAAACTAAATGGTATTTTTAAAAACACAGCGCTACTGCATCTTACCTGCTCCAACCTACAACAGGAATTGTAGATCAAGATTTTCCTGCACTAAGCATCAGTTCTGCTCAACAGAAAGCGTTTCTTCTGTTCAAGAAAGCATTTTAACACTTCGGTTCTTTACCTGCTACCTCCGTGAAAACTTTCAGCCATTATTTTTCTCCACTTTTTTGATGGTAGGAACATAAGCCAGGGTTAACTGCGGAGTTGAACTGCAGTGTTTAGAGCAATGCACATGTTCCCTAATCAGTTTATCAAAGTAGTACACTGCAAGAAGTGAGACTATGGTTCTCTAAGCAGATTCCTATATTTCCACTTCAATTTTCATTTTATTGAGTCATGTTTTCATAATGATCACTAACAGGGTATTCATCTGATCCTAGATACTCACCATGAGATATGACTAGCAGCTCCAACTATTCTGAAATTTAACATAATAGAATAAAATAATACTAGAAAAAAAAAGATTTTTCAACTTGCAGGCCTAAAATGAGCTGTTTTGCCATTAAAGTTGCTAGGCTAAGTTCCTCACACATGAAATGGAGAGACTCTTCCTTACAAGAGAACTATGATGACAAATAACGAGTGATGTCTTCAGATCATTCTGTCCCACGCTGTGATAGGAGGAACAAAATGGAAAGTAATGGGATGGGTGCCGGCTGAGGGAAGCACACTGAAATCCTCCCTCGTAATGTCCAGAAAGCACTGCCAAAGCACCACCAAGGCATCGTCAACAACTGCCAGGGCCTGAAAGATGAAGGAAAGCTGGAATAAGCACGTCCAGAGCCTTTGGTAACAGTATCCTACTAGAGCTGCTCAGATGCTTACAAATGCCACAGAGCAGGACTGGGATCACTCAGGAAGAAACACAACCTAGTGAAGAGCTGCGTATTTGGTTTTCTATACTGTATTCAGTTTTCTGTAGTCCAGTCAAGTATTCTGAACGAGTCAAGGGTCAAGAAGAAAAACAGTACCTTGCATCCACACCCCTACAGTTCAGATGCACGGGGGCGAATTTGGAAAGTACTTAGAATAGCAGATTTTAGTTCTGGTATTTCCTCACATGTCTGTGTTTGACTTTGTGTTGCAATGCTCTTTTAGTACTATTTTCTGCAATATGCAAAATATATCTATCTACACTCCAGAAATCTGTTCAGTCTTTTACAAAACAAAAATTGAAATTAAAACACGTGTGTTCTTTTCTTTGTGGAAGAATGACAGATTTGTGCAACTTAATGCAGAGATTTTAATACCTGGCAACTGCGTAAGTTACAAGAAGACACTATAGTTCAATTGCACATATATTTTATAAATAGATTATGAAGGAAATAGAAAAATGTTTTTCTGTTGCTGAAATTCTATATACCTTTTAATCATGGATAAGTCTTTGATTCATTTAGGTCATCCACAAGCAACAGACCATCAAGTACTGGCCATCCATTGAAAGCATTGCTATGTGCATATTTGGGTTGGGGAAAAATCCTAATTCCTCAAGGTACATTACCAAAAAAAAACCAAAACCAAAACTAAAACCAACCAAACCTAAAGGAGAAATTGAAGGCTCCTTCTTTAACATTGCATCTTGCAAAACTGCCAGCCTGTGTAAGTGGATGCAGGAAGATGTTACTGTTGGTTTACTGTGACAGAGCACTGATATTTTCACCCCGTACGGCGGATCATCCTGGGATCACACTCCGGAGGATGTACTGGGTTAGGACGCAGCATGCAGACCTGCTGCAGCAAAGAATCTGCTTTGACTAATGAGAAGAATAGCAAAAAGAAAACAAGATCTGACAGTTCCTTGATACTAAATGGTATGACCTAAGCCCACAGCTGTCAAGGTTTTTGCACTGCCAGGAGGGAGATTTGGGGGGTTTGGAGTGAGAGAAACAACTGTAATGATTTAGGCTTAACCTCAGCAGTGCCCTGAACCATTATTTAATGATGGCTCACCTCGGAGTATGCTAGTTAAATATTTTGATAAATGCAGGAAATAAAAGTTACTGGTCCCAACAGTTCCATTATACATAAATAAAAGAAATAGTTGATAAAAAGAGTATGAAAAGGCAGGTAGGTAGCATATAATTATTCCCCAGATGACAGGAAATAAAATGGGCAGTGTAAATCTACTAAAAGGTGTAATTATCTCCAGGTACCAGGCCCACATGAGACATTATCCAACATCTGCAAAAGCCATAGTATTGTTTATTTTCACCTGTTGCATCCATAGGAAATATTCCACCAAATGACTAAAAGCAATAGGCAGTTATTGCATGAGAATAAAATGCAAAGGGAAAAACAGAACTAGCGTCCAAGATTTGTGTAAGGGCACTGAATAAGAGCTGATATGACATGTCAGAGTCCCTGGGCAAGGAGCTCCATTAAATATGCACGGATTCTTCAGGAAATGCACTGCATCTTCCCCACGCTCAAAGGAACAGTGAAAATATTCTGCTGTGTGGCTGACAACAAACAAGTTACCCAGGGCCTCGCTGTCCTCTGTAGCACCGCCGTGATGATATGATCATGACATCCTGCACAAACCCAGTCATGTCCATCGGCTCTGGCACCTCTCCCATCTGCTCGGAACGGGGAGGTATCCTACAGACACCTTGCATGTTAAATCAGGCGTGCTGCAATATTCAAAACATGAGGTGTATTGCTGCAAAAGAAGATGCCAGCCAAGGAAGCCAAAAAGCAAATTAATTTTTTGTGCTCTTTTTGTGTGGATGTGAAAAATGGAGACATGATACTAAGTGACATCTATCAACGTCCGCAGATGAGATAGGGCATGTATCTCCCATCAAGGGAATATCAGCGTTCAGCTGGTTGTGCCTATGAAATCAGAAGCATTTACATGTTCTGAAGACAAAAAAGCTTTCAGGAACCAATGTTAATAAATAGTCTTAAAAGTACTTCAAGTGCCAAGAAAATAATTTTGATGAGTTAAAAAAAAAAAAAAAAAAAAAAAAAAAAAACAAATCCAAACATGTCTTCCTTCTCCTATTAAAATATAATAAATTAATGAATAGAGAATTCCACCCCAAGTGATGTAAATTTCAGAACTGAGTTCAAACATTGGCATTGAGCTCCTAAACACACAGACATGTTGCCATACTCTCCTGGTACGACTTAGAATGAAATCTTGTGAAATAATTTTGTAAAGCTTTTGATATCGCAAGGAGCTCTTGCTTGGAGTACTATTGGGAGGGATTTTTCTTTACTGTTACTGCACAATATATTTCATAAACAGAAGGATGTATGTGTTTAGAACTCTACAAAAGATTTATCCTGTAAACTGTGATCTCAAAGGTGGGCATTAGTCTACAAAAGGAATGTTATTTTCAGAATTCTAAACTTTATCACTTAAATGCTGCAGTCTTTAAAACATGAAGGTTCCAAAGCATTAGTTACTACTCAAACTTAACTGCCCTTAAGACTATCACCTTACAAAGCCAGTATGTAGGTGTGCGTAAGTAATAAACCCAGTGCTGACACCAATTAACAGCGTGTTTTTGAAGAACGTCAGCTTGACAAGTCATTGACAAGTACTGGAAATGTAAGTCTCAAGAATACATGAGACCTGACAGAGGCAGCACAAGTTCTCCCACCCTTCTTTCCCAATACTCTTCAACCCTGACTTACCATATTCTGCGGAAAAAATTCATTTGCTCTGCCGGCTCCACAGTTGTTATCTGTGCGCGACCACCAGCAGGCCTGCTGGCTAGTGCCAGTTTTGACAGTGGATTATGTCGTGAAATGACATTTGGGTTTTGTCCTTGCTCAATAGCAAACAGTGCTAAGGAAGTAGGTCACAAGACAAATTCCTTGTAGAGGAAGGTGGAAGAGTTTTATGGGCAAACAGCTTTAATCTGTCCTTTTCTTTTAGGTTATGTTTGCTTACCAGGGGGAAATAAGAGGGGAGGAAAAAGTTTACCTGCCTGAGAGGAAGAAGCTTGTGTACAGAGTGGAAAAAGATTTGATTGCCTGAAAGGAAAAGTACCTATTAGAAAGAAAAAAAGATCGCCTGAGAGAGGAGTTTACCCCGCTTGCTTCAAAAAGCCTGCCTGCTTCCAAAAAAAGAATTTACTCGCTAGGATTCAGCTCGCCGACTTTTCTGCCAGGTGCTGGAAAGCAAATAGCTGAAACAAGGACTACACTCATTACTTCTGCTGCTATCACACAGTCAAAACAAGGCCATCAATTAATTTCTGCACAATAGCCTCTTCAGTTTTAAAAATCTACCGTGCTGTCCTCGCTGCTTTCAAGGCAATCCTAAAAAGTGAAGGTGCTACGGGAAGTGCTAATCTTTTCATCTTTTTTGTACGGGCTTAAGAAGGGAAAGGAATCTAGAAGTTATTCATCACTTACAAGGCATAACATGAAATTTTCTTGTGCTTTTGAAGTGATTCCCCTGAATATAATTGACTAAACTGATTAAAGCAACTGTTGAGTTGAAAGTCTTCCAACCAAGGTCTGAAAAATGCCTTCCTGTGAAATGTTTAATATTTCTTTTTGTATGATCTCCTTGTTAGGCTGTTCAACTTTTTATCCTGGGAAAATTACAATTTTTGAGGAAATTAGATTATATCTGCTTACTCTCTCTGTAGCTGACACCGTTTGCTTGGTTTTTTGTTTTTATAACTGGACATTTTATTTTCTAGAAAATATGTTTCTTCTGCAGCATATTAGTCTACTTAATTTTTACGTCTCGATTTTCAGTACCAATCATACGTTTTAAAAAAAATTAAGAATATACGTAAGATATTTCAAAATACTTTCCGCACTAAAGCATGTATTTTTCTCATGAATGAGAATTTCACAGGATCACAGAATGGTTGAGGCTGGAAGGGACCTCTGGAGGTCATCTTGTCCAACCCTCCCTGCTCAAGCAAGGTGACGCAGAGCAGGCCACCAGGACCACCTCCACATGGCTTTGGGTATCTCCAGCGATGGATACTCCACAGCTTCTACAGGCAACCTGTGCCAGTATTCAGTCACCCATCAGTACTCAGTACACATCCATACATATATGCAAATATCTATTTTATAGATATTTTATATCTAGATCTATTTTACTTATGCAATTATGAAAAATACATGCTTTATGATACATGCTTTAGCCTAGGTTTTATCCTTACTAATCTTAAAAAATGCAAAAGAAAAAGCAAATACAAATGAATACCTATTTTGTGTTCACATATTTGGCACGCTACTGCAGCTGATTTGCATTCACGTTTGGCTAGTCTGGATGCACTCAGTATGGTGGGTACAGCCCTAGATCTCATCTGCGCTTGCAATAAAGTCATAATAAACAGGCATTAACACAAGAACTTATTTTCTCCCCCAAAAAGAGTCAAAACCAGAATGCTTTTTCAAGAAAAAAAAAAAAAAATTGCATTTGTGTTCAAAATTTAATATTCCCTCTGTCTAACTTTATTTTTGAAGCAAGAATAAATTGGTCACAGTAACACACTGTGAATGCCACCTGATTAGTATGCTTGCTCCATCGTTAGAAGGGGCAAACGGAACGATCCCCTTTTCCTGAGACCTCTCAGGTCCAAAACCAGAAACCTCCTCGGAGCTGTGCTGCTGAAGGGCTACACTGGAAACCAGATTGTACAAGAGGTGGCAATATGAGTTTTAGAATCCATTTTAAAGCCTTCAAAAATGTATAAGCCTGAAGAAGGCTTGCTACTTTATTATATTTATCTATATACTTTTAGACACTATGTTATCTATTCATAGTTCAGCAGGTATGCCACGCTCATCAGTTTCCAAATTATTTGCTGGCTTCCTGGCACACCTCTTAGTTATTTTTATCTGATATTTCAAATAAATTACAAAATGCCTTGAATTGCATGATTAGTCCATTATGTATTCTGTTTATTACAATTATATGAACTTTTGATTAACCTCCATAAGTTTCATGAATAAATTACCTGGATCAGGGGAAACTGCCAGTTAATGTTACAATGTTCCAGTGGGGAGTTTCCAAGAGATTAATCTGCCTTTTTTAAAGGCAGCTTTTTTCATTTCCGCTTCCTTTAAAAGGAATACGTGCTGCTGCTGCTGCTGCTGCTCGGCTGTGATGAAGAACACGCGAGTATATTTGCAACCCACTCAGAGTGAGTGGGTGCAAAATTTACTCCCAGAATCACATCTTTGGAAGATGATTTGTGCCCTTTTAAATATTAATGGCACAGTCACTCTAAAATGATGAAGATAAATTGTGCTAATCATAGTGACTCTCCCAACCTGTGCTGTATTGCAATCCAGAGATTTCTTTCCTGTATCTTCTGTTGAAGAATTTGTTGTTGAGAAATCTCAAAAACTTTTCTGCCATCCACAATACAATTACCAGGCAGAAGACTAATAAGACATGGTTGCCAAAGATCTGGCTCTGCTGTTGCCCAAAGCTCCCTCCCACTCACACATACACAATTCCCAGATTTCTTGAGCGGCAAGTGTTGTTTAGGAGGATGGACTGGCACTTCCAGTTTTATAAAATGATCAAAAAAAACCAGAAGTAAAAATGGTGGGGATCTAGCCTTCAGGTACAGAGCAAGGTATTTGTTGGCATCAGTAGAGAATGGAAAGGCCAAGACTAAAACCTGCCTACAAATTCACCACAGTCAAGGCTGGCTGTGTGTCGTAGGATCAGGAAGAGATGAGAAGTGGGAGAGCTTTCTGCTGGTCTGTCGAGTACAAGCAATAAACCTTCACCGATAGCCTGTTGGTAAAAGAAAACTTGATGGGACAGAAATCAGGCAGAGTAAGGAAGGACCACTGGAGAAGGGTGCTGGTAGCACTTTGATAAACTGTACAGAAGACCTCTGAATACAGGTGAAAGCCATGAAATCGAAGTATTAACCGTAATGGCATAGGGCCTATCTGCAAGAGGTGAGAATTGCAGAGACGCCCACGGGAGCACCTCATTGCTGCCCTGTCCGGCCGATTTTCAACAGCATTATGGCAATGAAGTATCTCAAAACAAAAAAGCTTGCGTGGCAGATCAGCAGGAGGTGCTCAAGAAGGCAAAAGGAGGTTTGGGAGACCCTAGGGAGCACTGGTGAGACGGAAAGGGTGGTGGACGAGCCATCAGAGCCCACTGGGTGGGGAGCGCTGGCCTGGCTGCCGTGCTGTGCTGCTCTCCCATCCAAATGGATGTTGATATAGCAAATACAGGATATTTCATCTTAGCATTAGGCTAATCTTTAGACTGACCTTAAAAGACAAAATCTGTTAAGTATTTCTTAAATAACCAGATACAAAAGGTCCTGTGAGGTCAGAATAGTCCATGGTTTCAGTTCAGTTTTGATGGAAAACTACTGGGAATGATCATCTAATGAGCCTGGGCTATAAATATTATTATTAACATACTGATTATATCTTTTTCTATGCTGCTTTTTCGTAGGAGATAGACAGAGATGGTGCCAACTGCTCTCAATAGTTGGCAGAAACAGAGAGCTGGATGAAAACCAGCTGGTTGCAGCTCAGACTGGAAAGATAGATGGCATTCAGGAGAAGTATTTTAGGAACAAAATATTGCACCAAACTATTCCTGAAATGTTTTTACATTACACTCAAATTTCTGTGGGATTCACAGATCTATATGGGGTCAGCTTTCCAGAGAAAAAGGTAACACTGCAGATCATACATGTTTTCTCTTGTGGATGACTATACTCAGAATAATTGCATTCCCTTTTCTGTGATCTGTAATCCCAGAAGTCCCAGGATGTCTCCAGTAGAGGAAAAAGCGCTAAGGCAGAGCACCACAGTGACATTACTCTTCTCAGTGAATACCAGGGTGCAAGATGACTGAAGACAAGTGAGAGTCAGGAGACTCAAATGATAATAAAAGAGCAGGGGTGGAAATTGAAAGCAGAATCCTAATGATCAGCCACATATCCATTTGGATGCTAGAAAGCAGAAAAAAAAAAAAAAGAAAAAAAAAAGATATAAGGAAAGAGAAAATTTTAGGTGTTGCAAGAATAATGCTTTTAGAGTAAATCCTGGAGGACAGATGGCAAGGATGTTTTCTATGAGCTAAAGGCAGGAGCATTAGAACTGTAAAGAGGCATGAATTTCAGTAAGAGAGCTATGTATTAGAAAAACTAAGAATGCATGCAGCTGAAGTTCATTGGTATTTCTTGAGAGCAACCTTGGCAAATAATGTTAAGAAATACACAGGGTACTATGAGCCTTTTGGTGTAATTTCCTTCTGTTTCCCAGAAACAATAAAATAAGAGGCGTTCTTTTGCTTTCCTCAGCGCAGTGACATTTCACAAAAGGTAAAGCAATGCTGCACCTACTGACTTCCCTTGTCTATTTACAAGAGGAAATGTCATCAAGCATTCAAAATGTCACTACCTGCTGGGATGATGTCACAGAAATGTTCCTTCCCCTTCGGATGCTGGTGTTTGGAGCAATAAACCATAATCTGCTTAAGGAGATCATGGTTTGGTAGGCAAATGGCACTGTGCCTAATACCGACAAAATGAATTGCGGAGCAAATGCATTCGCCAGGACTGAAGACATTTTCCAAGGAGCGCAGACAAATGTTCGCTAACGTCGCCTGCCTCTTAAGCCAATTATTGCTGCAATACAGACAAAGAGGTGCTGTGTCTGCTACTTAAGCCATCTTGTTACAGTCCTTTAAAAGCGTCATGTACACAGAGAAGCATATTTGTAATCTTTATACTAAGTACACTTCACCTTAATTGCATCACCTCACAAAATTATATAAACAAGACTTTTGTATTTGTGCTAGAGATTTTCTCCAGCTGCAGAACTGAGAGTTGTGTTTGAATTTCACAGGGTACATTTAGCGGGTTCAGGATCCAGTTTGAGCTTCTTTATTATTTGTGCAAAATAGACATAATTCTCAAAATCTGAGATTCCTTTCTGTCATTAAATTTCTCCTGGATTCATATCCTACTGTTAATTTTTTGCCTCTACTCAGACTTTTCCTAATTACTAATGAAACATAAATCTTAATCTTCTCAGAAAGAAACTCTTTGATACGTATTACCTACTTACTTTCTTCATTACCAAATATTCCAATAAACATATATGGCAACAAAAGGTCCCTAAACAAAAAAAACAACATTATTTTCCTTTTCCATTTCAGTCTGGTTTATCCAAAAGAGACATAGACTGGTTCTTGGAGCCTAAAGACTTGCACGCATAGGCATAAAACTCAAGGTGAATGTTAAACTGAATCTATAGGAAGATGTTAAACTCCAGTTATGGTGTTTGGGGTGTTCTGGTTTTGTGATTTTTTAATTTTTTTTTTTTAAATAATTCTTCAGTGATTGATTAAACTATAATTAAATCTTAAATAAACAGACGATAAAGGTGGTTCGCCAAATCATTCTAACCTGCTCTTGCTGATCCTGCCACCATTATCATGGCAGTAAGCCTCAGAAACCTTTTTAATACTGACGACTTACTACCCAAAACCATATAATAGTGTCCTGGTTTCGGCAGAGATGGAGTTCATTTTCCCCTCAGTAGCCAACTTTGGATGGGAAGAATGTTTATAAACACCCTGAATTTGTGAGTTGTTCCTAATGTGACCAAGGACACTGTCTGGTTCTCCAGGTCTCGCAAATGTGCAGGCACAGGAAGCTGCGAGAAAGACAGACAGAATAATTGACCCAAAGTGGCCAAAGAGAATATTCTATGCTATAAACATTATGCCTAGTATATAACTGGGGGTTGCCTGGGTCAGTGGCATCTCTCCCTCCCTCTCTATCTCTCTCTCTTGCTCCTTTGCTTGCTGCTTGGTTTCGCTTCCCTGATCGCTGCTCGGGATGGGCTGTATCGGTCATTGGGACATCAGGTGGTGAAAAAAAAAAAAAAAATTGTTCATTTTCTATATTTTAATATCCTTATATTTTGTTATTATTGTAATTTTCCTTTGCTATTCTAGTAAACTGTCTTTATCTCAACCCATGAGTTTTCCTTTCTTCCCAAATCTCTCCCCTGTCCCACTGGGGAGGGAGAGGGTGAGTGAGAAGCTGTGTGGTGACTCGGGCTAAACAACAACAGATAGATATCAGTTCGAGATTTTTAACTCCCAAGATAAAATACGCACTGAGTTTCTCAGTCCTACCATCAAGATAGCACTTTGGGGTAGGTTTATGCAAATTCCCTGGTGAAAACACAGGTTTTCATTAGCTTGCAAAAGAAAAAAAAAAGGTGACAGCGAAAGAAAATTAATTTCTGCTCAGATTTAAACTGAGCATCTGGACACTTACCCAAAGTCATTCAGTAAGTCAGTGGCAGGACTGACTGCAGACTTTCCTCCATCTTCTGTGCTCTCAATATCAGAGACAGTTCCTTAACTTTCTCAGATTTTCGTAGATACTTCCAGGCCAGTAAGATTCACTACAGTTCAGATGAGTTGAGAGCCAGTGCACAGCTTATCTGAATCTCCAAAGTTTCTGAAGATTTGCTGCCACAGAATTACAAATTTATTTTTAGTAGCTGTCCAACTAATAACATGAGTCACAAACCTCAAGTCAAACTAAGTTTATAAAGTTATCAGATAAAGCTCAGATTCTCAGACTTCTAAATGACTCCATTAGCATCAATGAGTAGGATGCATTTTGTGGAGATACAGTTATACACAATTTAAAATTCATCAGAATATTCCAAAGTTAAATGAAAGAGCTGTTCTCTGGAGATTAACTGAGGAACCATGTTCCTATTACTTGCTTCAGCTATATCTTTATGAACATTTTTTGAACATTTTTGCCTCTCATGCTATTTATAGTGAACACTTATTAGCGTCTCTGTTCAAATTAATATGAGGATTCAAGTGCCTTGGTCCCAGTAATACTGCCCAACTTTAGCAGATGAAACAGTATTCTGTTTGTGAAATTAAAATAATAAGACTGCATCTACATATTTAGTGCAAACAGCAGAAGTTCACTCACAGAGACAGTGTAAAACTAAGAAAAAAAAAAAAGAAAACACCAGAGAAGAACTCAAAGTAGATACAAACCCAATACTTTCAAAACATTTCCATAATAGGATTTAAGATTCTTTGAACTATTATAATAGTTTTTTCAATTACTTCAACTAAAATACTTCATATTACAGCAAATACAGTATATTAGCTATCATCTTGCAAAAATTAATTAATTTTTTAAAATGTTAAATACTAAAAAAAAAATCCACATAAAGATCAACTTCTGGACTACAAATAAAGAGCCTGGGAATTTTGCACACATGAAAGATTTATTATTGTACTACCTTTCAGGTTATTTTTCCTTTAAAGAAGAGTTTAAAAAACTGGATAATATATCTTGTCCAGCTTTCAAATAGTTATTTCTTTGTTTAGAAAGCCTACATTTACTCATTTTGAACTAAACTGATTAGGAAATAAATGAACCATTACCACTTGCACAGTTCGAGCTAAAAAACTTTCAAACACAAACGAAAGACATCTTCATGAAGTTTCCAAATCATTCAATGTAAAGTGAAGTACTGTTAGCCTTAGTAATTAAGGAAATCATTACAGCTATGTCTGTCTTATGGTACTCAGAAAAAATCTGCTCTGGTTGTTGCAACCTGGATGAATTTGAGCTTCTCTGAGGAAAAGATCCAAGCATGTATCCCTCTGTCCCACCATTTCAACAACGAGAGTTGCTCAGAAACTTACAGTGTCCTCCAGTCTTGAGCGGTAAGCAGGCCAGATACACAAGGCGTACTGGAAGGTCGTCTGTCCTGAAATACAGCCCTAATCAGAAAGAAACTGAGAATGCGTAATTAAAAATTCATTATATCAGACAAATACTTATGGTTCAGCTACCTTATATTCTCCTGGATAACTGCTTTTACATTTTCTTGTAATTTGACATTAATAATTGAACATTTGATAAAAAGATATTTAGCTTTCCATTGCAACTATCAAAAGAAACAAGCTGGGTGGAAACATCCGAGCCACGGCCGATTCTCAATCACCGTCTCTGCTAGAACATAGCAGTACACAGGCTATCTGAGAGAAGGAATGATATTCTGGAAGCTGTGCCTCACAAATCATACTGATTTAGAACACCAGACTTGGCAAATAGGTGGTTTAAATCTCCTGGATGGACATCCTCTGCGGGTGCGCAGGTCGCGCACGGGCTGCTGGACTTAGTGTTTGGCAGTGCTTTGTGGTCTCCATGGCAGGATGCTCTGGTTTCAGTTCTCCCCTGAAAGAAAAACCCAAAGCAGGATGTTCAATCTTTTAGCCACCTGAACATCAACTTTAAAGAGCTCTTTCTGACACCCTGCCTTTGCCATCACTGTCTCCCCTGTTGCTGTTTTTGTCACGCCGACCAGGCTGTACATGAAGCACCTGAGGGATGGCAGCGACGACACAAGACAAACAAATGGCCTCCACACCCAGCATCCTGCCTGCTGGAGTGCACCACGGCTCGGGGAAGGTTTCAAAAGAGTAACTTCATTTTATCTTCACACTCTTGTTTTTCCTTTTTGAGACTAGGTAAGAACACCTCGCATAGACCCAGGCTCACCAGTCCTGCAAGTGTGAACCGAGCAAGAATTAGTAAATGTTCAAGACCATCCGAAGGGAGGAATCTGTGAAATAAATTAACCTTCCACGCACAGATAAAAAAATTACTGATCTTTAGCACCTCCCATGTAATATTCTTAAAGCTCATTACAAATAGTAATAAGCTGTCCCTCATCATGGATAGGAAAATTAATAATATTCTTCTGGTTTTAAAAATGGTATAAATGAACAGTGTAGCCAGCAGTCTGCGTTTCATAACGTGCCTGTTCATTCATTCATATAGTTTGTGATTATAATTACAACAACTGTGTCTTTCTGCTGGCCTGTTGTATGCATAAGTAGCTATTTGCATCTGCAAATATCCCATTTACGTGTACGGTCACTGTTATGTCTATGTGCATAAATTAGGTATGCAACTGCACACACTGTAATGTTCATGTATTTATACAAAAAACCGTCTGTGAGCTAAGCCATACTTTGTGGCAGAACTGGGAATACAACACAAATTGTCAGACTCCCCAGCCTGCAATTTAATCGCAGAGCCGCACATACGAGAAGAGGAATGAGAGACGTAAGCGAGATGAAGGAAATGGCCCAGTCTCATCAGCTCAGTAAGGCTAACGGTGATCCACCTCAGACTCCTTTCTGACTTCATTAAATTGTTACAGTTAAGGGACAAGCTCTATTCTTCCAGAGAACAGATCACCCTAACTACTCCTGTCTTGGGAAAAAATCCTGTGGGTCTAGCAGAGTAGCAGAGATTCAGCACTAATCTTTGCAAAGATTGGCCAACATGCTCTTTTTTAATTCACTTTTCTAGTTTGCAATCAATTGAACAAGAGGATTTAAAGCTACCGAATACCTTCCAATAAATAAATAAATAAATAAATAAATAAATAAATAAATAAATAAATAAATAAATAAAAGGTGAGTGAAGAAATAGAAGAAAAGTCAACAATTCTGCTTTCTCTATGGCATCAAGAGGCATTTCTCTTTGGAAAAGTTCTGGATCAGGAGCTACAGAAATCCCAAATTCACCTCTCAGTTCAGAAAAAGGTTTTCTTCCTGGGTGACTTTTGGCAAGTCACAGCAGAACTGAAACAGCACTTTGATGCCAAGAGCAGGACCTAATGGCTGGAGCTGAAGTCCAATTTCCAGAGCAAATCCTTCCTCCTTTAGATACCTAAACTGAGTAGGTACTTCCTTTTTTTCATATAAAACTCGTTACTATTGTCCTGTTTACCAAGAACGCGACAAGTTACTTCAACAGAAAGCAGGTAATCACGTACATCACAGTTTCAGTATCTCTGCCTGTACTTAGGTGAAGCTTTCTTGAACCAAAGTCGCTCACAGCTCCTCAAGTAGTAGAGATTTTCAGTATTGGATTCTACACGAAAGGCAGCAGATGCAACACCTGTACTCCAAAGATCACCTCTACTCTCATTTTTTCCAGTTTAGTAAAAGTTAGAACAAGTGGATGGTTTATTGAGCTGAAAAGAGAGGTTCTCTTCCCTTGAGTGCAATATTCCTGATGCGAAAGAAGAACAGGAAAAAGGAACATAGCTACAGGTAACGGTGGGCTATTCAAATAGAAAGGGAAGTTCTTAAATTCTGCCTCTTCCTTCCCAGAGTAGTTTTATATTTTTACATTGAACTGTCATTGGAAAAAAAGGAAATAATCCAGAGTGCAGGGACCAGAACTCAAAAACTTATTTCACCTCTGTGCAGGGGGAACAAAGTGGCGTACGACTGGTCCAAGGCCGGTGTCTCTCAGCGCAGCAGCACTCCGTTAGCGAGTTAAAACCCAGGGCAGCCTTTGCTGCAG
>WHYT01016297.1:0-16380 GCA_009806455.1 Tetrax tetrax
GGGGGGGCTGGGGGGGTGGAGGAGGGGGTTAAGCACCTGAGGACATCTCCCCGTCCCCTCCCCCACCAGGGCTGTCACTCCAGCTCCCAGCACCTAGGGTAAAGGAGGTGTTGCCATGGAAACGGTTATTCACCACATGGAACCTGACATTTGTGGTTGCCATGGAAACCAGCTCTTGGGGGCATTCCCTCTGCTTTGCACAAAAGAGACGTTTTGATATCATCTCTGGGGAGGGGGCCCCCTCTACCCATCTGTCCACCCCGCTCCTTCCCCCCATCTCAGGACTGCTGAGGGCACTGCCCCCGGGATGCTGAGCCACGGCGGGCTCCCCTCAACCCGCCCGCCACCTCAGCGTGCACCCCACGGGGACCCACAGCATCCCGCACCCAGGGCAGGGCCACCGCACGATGCCACGCCGGCGGCGGTGCCAGCGCCGACGCCAACGCAGCGAGGTGGTGCAGTGGAAGCTGTGGTGACGAGAGGAAGCTGGGCCCACCTGGGGTGAGACCAAGCGCGTGGGCTGCTCTGCGCCCCGCAGCCATGGGCACAGCTTCTCTCTCGCCCACTTCAGCAGGGCAGGGCAAGACCCACCCTATGCCCGCACCAGACCAAGCCCTTGGTGGAGGGCTGCCCATTTCCAGGGACCTCGCCAGCCCCGCTGACTTTTGAGAGCCACCCACCGAACCGTGGGCTGGTCTTCATCTGCTCTGGAAGATGTGACTAAAGAGGGAGAAAACAAGACAGAAGAAATTTGTCCGGATGCTGAGGGCTGGAGAAGAGCAGCAGGATTCTCTGCCTGCTGCCTCCGGAAACAGGAGGTCTCCCAGCTGAGGCAGAGGCAGGCAGGGTTCTCCTTGCAGAGAACTGGACACACAGGGGCTTCCACAACCGGCAACACCACTTTAATCCTCCACAGTTCCACACGGTAGCAAAATGGTGCCTCTGGAGCAGAGGTGTGAGCCTACAAACACAAAGAGAGTCCAAGGCCTTGGGAAGCCCCCTCGTGTGGTCCTCAGCTTCGTACGGGGGTCCCGGCCAAAGAGCTCCAGGAACGGCTGGCCGAGCTTCACCATGCCGTCTGAGGAACAGGGAAGCAGGGAGGACGTGCTTCCGGCTCGCACAGCAAACTCTGGAAGTACAAATTCTCCTGGCCCCCAGTCATCACTTCAGGCTGCACAGCAACCAGAGAAAACCCCTGACTCTAGGAAAGCCCAGCTGGGCCCCGAGTCCAACTGAGTCGGGATCAGCTTCCCTTAAATTCCAGCACCAGTGGATGCGCCTGCACAGACACGCATGCCTTGGCCACGCAAGAACACAAATATTTGTGAACACACGTGTGGCACGGGGATCTTGAGCAAATGACTGATGAGCCTGTGCCTGCCTCACTAGCTGAGCTTCATTTTCCTCATTAAATTATTCAACGGAGTGTTATTATTCTTAATTTCTGAAGAATACCCCATTAACATTTAGCACACGCTGTCAGGCCACCCCAGGCTCCCTGGCCCCCACCCTGAGCCCCTCATGGTCCTTCCTGCCCACTGCTAACCACAGACCAAGAGCCGTCAGCTCCACAGCCCACCGGGCTCCAGAAACCTTCTGCAGCCCCACGCAGCAAGAGACAGCAGATGGGGCAGCACACGGGAGGGGGCCAAGCTTCCGCTGCCCCCCCTTCGGCTTCTCCCTCGCGTTTCCCTCCCGGCTGGACGGGTATTCCTGCTGTATTCTCCAAGGAGGAGCTGTGACCCCGAGCTCTCCCTCCTCAGCTTTCAAACTGGTGGATAGAGGGAGAGCCCCCCCGGGAGGGCAGGGCAAGCCTCTCTATTAATTAGGAGTAAGCGATGTAAAATAGCCCCCCAGGTGCAGCGCAGGGGAGCTTCACGGCGTTAAGTGGGTCAGAGGCAGAGAGCACGGAACGCGCCACGCAGGCTGGCTCCTCTGGGACCCCAGGAACCAAAAGGCAGCCAAGCCTAGAAGAATTCGGTCCTGGGCTCTCAGGCTTTGCAAATCATGGGCTGGTCCTCCTCCGGCCGGTTAAAAACGCCCTGCCTGGGGGATCACAAGCACCGCTCGCCGTGCCGAACACAAATCCGAACGCTGATTTGTTCATTCCCATTCTGCTCCTGGTCGGGAACGCAGCAGTGAGGGACTGGCGCCAGTCGCCGTGCTCGGCTCTCCCGCTTGCATCTTTGCGGCGATGTGTCGGTGTACCTTGGTCCCATCCAGAGCAGTCCTGGAAGCAGTGTTATTCTGGATTTTCTCCCTGAGAAAGGGGAGTTGTCTCCCACAGAAACACAGCAACGTTAGCACCGAGCACCACCCCAGCACAGCTCTGAAGCCTGCTTATGAATTCACCTCATCCAATCCCATTATGAAAGAGACAAGGATAACTGGGAGTACTGGGTTCCAGGTGGAGGAACCAAGCCACCTGACAACAAAGGTCGTGCAGGAAGCCTGTGGCAGAAGCAGGATGCGAAGTTACTGGGCATCAGCATCAGACAACCAGCATGGAAACCAGCCCAGCACAGCGAGCACAGCCCGTCGTGTACGTGACCGTCTGGTGGATGCACGTAAGCGTGGTCTCTGAGGACTCCATGGTCAGCCTGTCCTCACGGGGCTCCTTCCTCGACGTGTCACTGCGCCGCAGGGCACCGCATCGAGGATGTTAGATGGTCTTCCCTGTTGCCCTGATCTATTCTTGTCGCTTGTGATTCACGCCACTTAAGGCCAAAGCAGCTTTTAGGTGAGGAAAGGGAAGTGCCAGCTTTCTCAGATCCTTTTCTGCAGGTGCTAGGACAACAAGTTTCGCCCAGAGGCAAGAGGATGAAAAATCCTGGGCCAAATCCAGGCAAGTACCTTTCTGGTTTCAAGGGAGCTTTTCAGCAGTGCAAAGAAGAGTAGTCTTTGGCCCCAGACTTCCTCCTGTTCCTCCTCACTCTTGCAAGACAGGGCTGAAGGACCTGGAAACCCCAAAAGCTCCTCTGGCAAGTTCATTGAGACCACAAGAGACAGTTCTGGCCGCCAGAAAGCCACGGGCCTGAGGACCCAGGCACAGCTTGGTGCTCAGGCCTATAATCCTGTGTCAGCTGCAGGGTCTTGCTGTCCTTGGCTTGCCCAAGGAGGTCCTATCGCAGGAGCCACCCCACCTCAAAGGAAGGTGGAAAGTGCTTAGCAGGCCTACGGAAAGCAGGAACAAGATGTTATGAGATGAGTGACCAAGTTACTCGGAGCAAGTGCTAGGAAGCCACCGAGGGGAAAGCTGGGAGCACCACCTCACTCAGCCAGCTTTGATCTTTCTGTCTGGCTGTGTGAAGAAGACATCCAACACCCATCTTCCCTGTGCTCGCAGGCGCACCACGGACACTGCTTCCCTGGACACCGGGCTCAGGTGCTTCTCCGGGCACAAGCGGGAGCCTCCAAGGAGCTCAGCAAACAGCAAAGGGACGCGTGAGGGGCACGGGAAGGCTGGGCTGAGGGACACAGCCAGGGCTGCAGAGACGGACGCGCTGGAAGGTTAACGCGCTGCGGTCCGTCTGCACCTGACAGCCAGGGTACCGGCGCTCCTCAGCGCAGCCGTGCCCCCACCTCTTCTCCCCCCACGGCTGGTTAATTACAGCAGCTGGGAAAAGAGGTCCTGCTAATTTACCATGCTTTGGTGGCTGCTGACGAAGCCAAGCAGACGGCAGCAGGGACCTTCCGTCTGCACACCAGCCGAGTGCACCAGTTCCCATGGCAACCGCTCACGGCCAGAGCGGTGCAAAACCTCCCGCAATAAGGACGCGCCCATGGGAAAATCACTGCAAACCGGCCTGAGTCCCAGTGCCACCAGAAGAAACCCCAGAGCCTTCTCTTCTCTGGGCTGAACTACAAAAGTCACAGTTGATACTAGACCACATTTCACTTTGGGGGTGCTCACAGCCTGGAAGAGAGGCCCAAGGCAACCACAGGATCTCCTTGGAGATCAGAAAACCTCAGCTGGAGGAGGTCCTCAGTGCTCTGAAGGACCACTGTGATTCTGCATCCATACTCACAAACCCTTGTGTGCACACACGCGTGCCGAACGGCGCTGGGGAGACGGGAGCGCAGCGTCACGCTCGGGTGAAGGTCCGGGTGGGTCGGTGCGCAGGGCGGTGTGCGCGTGCGTTCACGAGCGCTGGTGAGCTCACCAGGAAACACGCCAGCTCCGGGAGGCAGAAGTCTAAGCTCTGCACTCCAAGGAGACGCCAGTGCCCAGCTGTGCAACGGGGCTGCAATTTCTAGGGAGCAAGGGAGCCCCTCGTGCACGGGACAGAGCCTACACGTGTGCGTTTGGCCAGCACGTGGGTGCTGATCTTTAACTCCGTTACCCTTCCAACTCCACGGGCAGCAGGAGCCAACCTTTGCCTTGCTAGCTTGCTCTCCTCCTGCCTCTTCGGAGCACGTACTTTGTAGGGCTGCTGCCGTGCCTCGCTGCTGGTTCTCAGCCCCTTAAGCCCAGCAGCGTAAGCATTTGCAGTTCTCTCCGCAGCGAGCACGCGCTCCCGTTGCTCCTCGCCCAGGGGCCGCTTTAGCCCAGTACCTTCGTGTCCTGGTGCTGCCGTTTCAACGAGATGGCCTTGACACGCTCTCTGCATCGCTACCTCGCGCGGCTCACAGGAATTTGGTGACATTGTCCATCAAACCCGCAGGATGGACACAGGAAAAACACTTCTCCACCCTGCCCTGCCCAAAGGTTCAAGCTGCAGGAGCCACCTCAAAGATCAACGACCAGAGTCCAGCTTCAGCCCCCAACCAAACACTCAGGCCCCCGACTCCGCTCCTCAGCGCGTCTCCCAGCTTTGCCAGCTGCTACATCCCGTAGTCTCCACATGAAGAAACTTTCAGAAATACTGGTCAAGACTGTTGTACAAAAGAAAGGGGAGCGGAGAATGAGACGCTCTCACCTCTCTACCAAAACCCCTCCGGTCACCGGTGTCCCGTGTACCATCGCGGGCTGTGCACGCTGGCAGCTGGCCCGCGGCGAGCCCTCGCTCCCAGCAGCACTGGGATGCCCTCCCCTCAAGCTCTGCTGGGTCCCTGCATCAACCCCGGTGCCCAACCATCTGAGGCAGCGCTGCAGCATCTCCACCCCTGTGTATTCCCAGAGTCTCTCTCTGCTCTCACGCCGCTGCTCTCTGTAACTGTCCGTTCCCGTGCCCCCGGATCCACGAGTTTTCCCTCTGATGCGGCCACACCGCAGCACCCCCATCGCTGCTCCCAAACTGCCCCTATTCCCAGCCTGGATCAATACCAATTCCTGCCACTTACTTGCCCACCTTTCAGCAAGCTCTTCTTTGTTCTGCATAGAAATAAAACTGTAACTGTACCTTGCCAGAAGAATTACTTTTTTAAACCTCCCCCCCTCCACTTCCTCCCTCTATTCTTCTTCCCCTTCTTCTCCAGGAGCAATTTTATGTAATTTGCAACCGTCTGGCTGCAAATGAAAGGAGACACAAAGCGTTTCTGCGCAATATTGAAAAGCTGGCTGCTTCTCCCTCAGATTTCACTTAGCGAGAGGCTGTAACTTGGTGTGTGATCACGGCATGTCATTAATAACCTCTCCAGCTCCTTTCAGAACTCGGCAAAGCGAAGGCACAATCACGAGTCAAAGGCATGGGTTATTGAGATATAATATCGTTGCACCGAGCCGGGGAAGAGCGTGCCGGGGAGCGGGGAGGTGAAACGCTGCATCGCTAGGCAGGCTGGCAGCTGAAGAGAACACCAGATTTAGGAAGGAGTGCGAGGGCTTGATTCCCTCTCTGCCTTCCAGATCCAAAGACTTTGCCTCCCTTCAGCCTCCGTGGGCTGCGTGTCTTTCCCCAAGACTCCAGCCACAAAGGGAGCTGGTTTGTTTTGTTCCTCAGGCAGATCTGTCTCCATCTCTGTTGAGCCTTGGAGCCTGTCAAGCTGCTTTACTGGGAGCGAGTCAGATTTAATCGGGCAGTTCCCCAGCCTGTCCTCAGGGAGGAAAACTGGGCAACGCGATCTTTGCACAGGCAGGATGCAAAAAGTCCGGCGAAGGGCAGCGAGCAGGAGCGCGCCAGGCTGGCGAGGAGGTGGTGCTGGGCAGAGGACTGGCCACCACGCTGGCGCTGTGTGCTGCACAGCACCAGTCACCGGGAGCAAGGCGAGATCTGCTTCCCGCGTGGCACATGGCCCGGTGTCCGTGTCTTGCTGCGTGTCCCGTGTCTTGCTGCGTGCCGTGCTGAGGTTCACCCGTTGCCGGCCACATCTGAGGGCCCGCGCCGCAGCGTGTGGAGACGGGCTCCCTGCCCACGCAGCCACAAGGCAGGGCTTTCCTCCTGCTCACGCCAGCTGCCAGCAAGGGCAGGGATACTCGGCATCTTTTCAAGCTCCTCAGCAAGCCGGGGTGATCAGACACCGCTGCTAACTCCCCGAGGACGCTCTTTACCTCTCTGCTCTAGGAAGCTCCATCCTTCCTTCCCCAAAGGAAGATTCACGTGTTTGTTGCTTCCAGACTGCACCAACAGCGATCCCCCAGCTCGGAAGGCACCATGGGTGCTTTAGAAAACAGAATACACAGCAGATAGTCTTTTTGCTTTACACCCTGAGCGCACCAGCCCTCACAAAAGGGGCTGAAATCCAAAAATCTGTCTACCTGCAGAAAAAGATCCTAAGCCTTACTGTCAAAAAAATAAGCTTTTTTGAGTTTAAATTCTGCTTACCTACTATAGATCCAACAGCCCTCAATTTCAAAATAAAGGAGAATTTTGATCTCTCAAAAGCAGAACTTGCCAGAAATGCCACAAAAGCCGAAAGAGACCAAGAGATTCCTCTGGACTTCTGTGGAAAAGATCCTTTCTGTGCCAGCTGGATCCCCTGCTGTCCCTAAACACGCTGATCCTTGGTCACGCATTCAGATGCCAGTTTGTGTCGCCCTACAACGATGTCATATACTCTTAAACTTTCTTCCTGCTATTGCTATGTGCAATAAAGAGATTGTAAATGGGTAAAATGGAAAAGAAAGCGCTTGTTTACCAGACTATGGCCCGCGTACTGAAATCCCAGTGCTGTGGCCCAGTACGTTCTGTTCTCTGTCCTGTGCTAGGGTCCTCACTGTATTTCTGGTGAGAGGCTTTGCCACAGAGCTCCTCAGCTACCCAGCACTCCTACCTGTGCCTATTTCCATCGTGTTCTCTGTCATCAGCTCGGTCAGAGCGACAGACACAAGGAAACCAGGCTACCTCCGGTCACGCAGCCCACATCCGTGCCCAGACCAACTCAACGCGCATCAGGATGGAGATCCGTTCCATTCTGGTAGTAACCATCTCTAAACGGTCACCAAAATCACCAAAGAGAGAGAATCCTGCCTGCTCAGTCATTGAGGGACTTGCCAAAAGAAAAACTAAATGTGACGAAGTGGTGTACTGCCAGCCTGAAAGCAGACAGCTCCAAATGGAGCACAGCTCATCTTCATCTTAATTCTGAAGCTTAATTACACCACATTGCTCATTAACTGTCTCCAGACAAACGTGCTTGAAAGTACTCAGCCAGCACAGACTTCTCACTGTTCCCAAGCAGTTTCTTGTACCTCCCTTAACATAAAAGCCTTTCTGTCACCACATCACAGACAAATCGCTGCTTCCACTGCTGCTCCGTGCAGCGCTCTGTAACTGCTGAGCGCACAAACGCAGAGAACATCGCGGAACACGCAACAAATTCCCCACGTAGAACAGCAGCAAAACTGCGATCGCCTTGAATCCACCGAGCCTCACGTGAGTAACTTTCCGGAATCCCTCGAAAGGTACCAGGTAGAGACACATCTGTCTGCTCCACCGTGTTACAGCACCACACCATGACTCATCACGACTGCTCCTCCACCCCTGGACTTCTTCTGCCAGTTCTGCCCTGGACCAACGCACACCCTCACACAAAACGAACTCAAACACTACCTCAGCACCTGGTTACTCGCACTCTTCCCCCTTGCTGCCCTGAGATAACCTGAAACTTAATTAAGTGGTTAATTAAGCGGCATTTTCCAACCCTCAAATGCCAACACAGGCCCGCACAAAAAGGGAGCACAGGGAAAGAAATATGGAAAAGGATGCGTGTGTGGAGGTCTTGAGGGAAGCTATTTGGACCTGTATGGGTGAAAGAGGAAAAGCGATGGTTAAGAACTCCCAACCACTCTCCAGAGACCCCTGGTTTACATTCATTATTCTGCTGCCTTGAGCACTCAGGGCCTCCTGCGAGCTTCTGTCTATAAGTCCCCAACTCCTCCGCCTACTCACCTCCAAAGGGATCCTTCCAACGAGTGATCAACCGCCTCGGCACAGCAAGGGAACTGCCCAAACAAAGCTTTCAAACCATACCAAAACGGGAAGGGCAACAATTCAGAACTCATTTCAGCTCACCAGCAGGTCCCAGGGAGGAAGAGGAGCTCCCTGTGAGGAGGGACGTGTTCCACAGTGCCTGATCTCCTGCGATCCCTGCCAGACTTTGCTCCCAACGCCAGCTGTGGAGCGAGCAGGACCCAGGAACGGACCACAGCTAGTTCAGCAGTCTTGGTCTCACCCAGCTAAACCATTTCTCTTCCAAAAAACGGGATGTGGTAAGTGTGTTTTGTCCAGGAGCTGATCTGACTTCACTTGAAGTCATTTGGGGTCCTGCACGGAGCCACTGAACAAATTGTCCAGGCACCCCGCAGCGCAACGGCAGACTGGGAGGGATGCACCAGGAAGGTCTGTACGCCTGGAGGAAACGGGTCTGGTGCCTTGTTTTGTCTCCTGTCAGCTTTCCACCGTGCAGGCTGGGCCACCACACTTCACCTCAAAGCCCACAGGGACAGAGAGCTGACACACCACACCAGAGAGCAAAGAGCAGCGCAGAAATAGGCTTGGCTGGAGTTACGTGGGGCAGCCTCGGCAAAGCGGGGAAAAAAGCAGCAGCTCTGCGAAGAGCAGCGCTCTGCTTTGGCTCCCACATCCCTCTTCCAACCCCCAAACCACGCTTCTCTTCCACAAGCAGGAAGATTAACCCAAGCCACTTCTCACCCCCGCCACAACCCCTGGTTTGCCTGCCCACGGCGTGAGCTCGAGGCGCAGTTCGCTGGGACTTACCCCTGGCAAAGTCTTCTGCTCGTGCAGCGCCGTCTGGGCTTTGATGGCAGAGTCTCTGGCACAGTACGTGAGGAACGCACAACCTGCAGCAGATACAGCAAGCGTCGAGTTAGACACGCGATTGCGACTCATCGATACAGCTTTCCTCTTTGGCAACAGCAGGTCACGGAAGAACAAGAACTACAGATGCTGGCCTCTTCCAGCACACCTCCATCCTCCATCCCAACGCTTCTGCTCAGGTACAGCGAAGCGCCCAGGACAGCCCTTGCGTGAGACGTGACTTTTTTGAACCAGGGCAGGGGAAGGCTTGCTAATTAAAGGTGTAAATGTTACGTAATTTGGATATGTCGAAGGTTCTAGGAGAAAAAGATGAAGAAACAACATGAATGGACTTGCAGGCCCTATCCACGGTTCGTTGAAGTCATGGAAAAGGAGCACTGTCCCAGGTTGCCCCATCCCTGGAAACGTTCCAGGCCAGGCTGGCCGGGGCTCTGAGCAACCTGATCTGGTTGGAGATGTCCCTGCTCCTGGCAGGGGGTTGGGCTGGGTGGGCTTTGAAGGTCCCTTCCCAGCCAAACCATTCCATGATTCTGTGATTCTAACTAGGTTTGAAAGAGGTGTTGAACAAGGTGAGAAACTACAGGAGAGCAGAACATGAGCTAACGTTGCCTGTGGCAGAAACAGCCCCAAACCACAAGGATCAGAGGAGACGCAAAGACTGGTGTGATTATTGATTTAAAAAAAAAACAAAGCAAGGAAAGAGGAAAAGCATCTGGGATTTTCAGCTCATGCGGAAGCTCCACGACAGAGATCTACAGAATCATGGAAAGCTACAGGAGAGGCCCAGCTTTCTGTGCCACATGCACACCATACAACACGCACAGATACAAACGTGTGACCAGGGAAATACAGAGAACAGCAAGGCGTAACGTGTTCTGCAAGATGAAAAGCACACGGAAAAGGCCAGATTCTGCCACTCTTAGTCAAGATCTGACTCAACATCTTAGCCTGACACTGGAGTCAAGGGAGGAGGGGAGGAACTGCAGCCCCTCCAGGAAGAAGCGGGATCATCTTTGGGTGCTCTGATGTTAAGAATAATCAAACAAAACTAAGAAAAGGAAAAATTTGGCTGGTTATCAAGAAATATTTCCTAGCAGAGAGAGATTTATTAGACTGTGGAATGATCTCCCCAGGGAAGCGCCTGGAGCTCTGTCACTCGAGTTGTTTCAGACAAGGATGGGCAAAGCGCTGGAGAACAGGCTCAAACGCTAGGATGTATCTGACCCCCTCACTCCTCCTCCTCCTCCTCACTGGGGCGTTTCAGATCCTCAGCAAAGGCAGGACACATCCCTTCAGCTTGTCCCCAGATGTCCACGTCCGTATTGCTGTGCTGGGGCTGCAGGTGGGTCGTTACGGCCCAAATACAGAGGCCTGATCTTTCTCTTCCCAACCCATGGCAACAACGTTACGCTGTTCTTCCATTCCAACCTCTTGCTAGGGAAAAAAAAAAACCCTCCACAAAGAGCACGGGACTATTAGATAACTCTAACAGGTAATTAAAGCTCCTTATTGCCCAGGTTTCAAACCAAGAGCCATTCCAGGATAATCGGGGTCAGGTTTACCACACAAAACTCTGAAGTCAGGAGTTGGGAGTAAGCAATTTATTCCACCGAGAGCTCCAATGCATTGGTACCACCTCCACGTGCGCCGAAGGCATCATCCTTGCCTCACAAGAATTAGCCATCAAACCTAAGAAAACTAAGGACAGGAGAGGAACACGTCTACGTGAAGCTACCAACCGAGGTAAGCAGCCAAACCCAGTCCCTGAGTCCCAGTTTCAGTGCTCAGGAGCACCAGTACTGAGGTAATGCACACTGGCAGGCTCAGAAACCTCAGGCCACGGGAGGAGAAGGATAAAATGAGGATTGGACAAAGGCGCACCGTTTAGCAGGGCTAAAGGAGAAACACTGCTCTCACAGACAGGGTACCTGTACCAAGAGGGAGCAGTTCTGGAGACAGAAGCATCCTGCAGCTACAGAGCCTGAAGGCGCCTCGCTCAAACCTCTGCCTTCACTCCCGGGGCCATCCTTGCTGCTGCTCTGCTTTGCCAGGATGCGGATATTTGCTCCGCAGGAGCCAGCTCGTACTCCTTCCCTTCGCTCAGGCACGAAACGGCACTTGGGCAGCCTCTAACTTGGGCCTGGACTGGGACAAGCAAGCCCACGGGCACAGGACAGCCCTGTCCATGGCTCCGTCCCTGAGCTCTCCGCGTCTCCAAGCGTTCAGGACACTCAGCTCATCCATTTCGCCTCATTCCTGCCTCCCAAGTGGCAGGAATCTGGGAGGCCGTCCTGGCTGTGTAAAGGAGGGAGCAAAAGAGGTTTGGAAAGCACGATTGCTGTCCTCCACAGCCAGGTGTTCCTGAGGCAGGACGCAGGAGTCAACTCTATTCTCTTCGCTAAGCCCTGCTCAGAAATACAGAAAGGGGTTTTGCAGAAACACTGCGCTCTAGGCCTAATTGTGGAAACAAATATTTGGGAAAAAGAATTTTCCTTCCTGAAGAGAAATTAACTAACTCTTCAGGTACTCCTCAGGATGCAGCCAGGGAGTGAAGCACCAGACATTTTCCACAGCCTCCCCTGGTCCCCCGCCTTTGCCCAGGTGCCTGAAGCTTATGGAAGTACCAGAGGCTCAAGGAAAGCCCAGTTTTCCCAGCTAGGAAGGCTTTCCACGCTGTGACAGTACCCTGCTTACCATGCTCCATCCCTGGAAACGTTCCAGGCCGGGTTGGATGAGGCTCTGAGCAACCCGATCTGGTTGGAGATGCTCCTGCTCCTGGCAGGGGGGTTGCACTGGATGACCCTTGAGGGTCCCTCCAACCCAAACCATTCCACGATTCTATGAAACCCAGGCTCACGCCTCTTTGGGCACCTCTAACACCAAGCCAGTTACGCCTATTCCAGGACATGGTTTAGTAGGCATGGTGGTGTCAGGTTGACGATTGCACTTGATGATCTCAGAGGTCTCTTCCAACCTTAGAGACTCGATGATTCTATGCCTGCTGAGACAGGGGACACGGCGTCAAGAAGTGCCAGCCTTGAAGGTGCCAGGCACTCAGCCAAGCTGGCGGTGCTGATGATCCAGCCGCAGAACAGGGAAGCATAAGAGCACCCCGAGTGCTGTCCATAAAATCTCCCCTCCTAAACCGGGGAGCTTGGACCAGAGCTGCTGCTGGCAGCGAGAGCTGTGAGCTCCAGTGGCCCGGGCGCCTCCACCATGATCTGCTTCCTCCCAGGACCAACTCGTCTGCTTTCATACGGATTTAGAGTCCAGGTCATGAGTGTGACATTGATACAGCAAACCACGCATTGAGATCTGAGTTGATGTGCACCAGGTGATCAGAAATGACAAGGAAGTTGTACCATAAATTCTGTATTGCGCTACGTATACACATAGCAAGTAATATATTACTTACTGTGTACTACAGCGATTCTGCTTGTGGAAATCCTGTGCCATGCTAATAATAAATTCTGTGCTATACTACTAATAAAATTCTGTTAAGAAAATAAAGCCTTCAGTGTAACTACGACTTAGCGCTGTCCTAAGTCTGCCGCAGATCCCTAAACGAACCATACGTCCCCTTAGTGTCGGGTGACACCATCCTACTCCCACCGGCTCCAGGAGGGTTTCCAGCTCCCTGTAAGCAGAGCCCAGCCTAGTTCTGCTTGCAAGAGACTGCAGCAAAGAAAAAAAAAATAAACTCTGCCTGATCCTCCTTACAAACCACACATCGACTCTGGGATTTGCAGGGCCTTCAGATCGTAAACGTTACTCCAGACAGCGGAGGTCTAAAGCCCTGAGCAAGAAGAGGCTGTCGGTTTGCAGAAGAGAGGGGTCTCTAGATTCAGCTTAGCGTTAGAAACCACGAGATACTTCAGCAGGGGACGCACAGAGTCAGCAGCGAGCTTATCTCCAAGCCTGCAGAAGCTGAGTCAAAACTCAGCTGCCAGTGAGGCAAACGAGGCTGAGGTTGCCATGGCCTCCTCGCCCTTTGGAGAAGCCGCCCGTTTGCGCACACGTCGGACGCTTTGCCAGACGCCCTGTGAGGGGACTGCCCTGTCCCCGCCATGCCCCCGCAGCTCAGCTTCGTATCTCCCACTCCAGAACCTCTCCGCTTTCTCCACCACGGGCACCGCTCGGAAACCCACCAGGACAGCACGGCCGACGCTCACGGAGGAGCTGCTTCTGCCCAATCCTAGAACACAAGGCCAAAAATTTCCACTTAATTCTCCCTGCTCGGTCTCCTCTGATCCATTCCAAACGCCTCCCTGCTCCTCCCAGGAAAAGAAGAGCTCGAAGACAAACCCTGCCATTAGCATGCAAATGTATCTGTCATTAACATAAACAGAAAAACCGCCTGTCAGGAGGCTGGAACAGGATCAACTGCCAGTAGTCAAGTTTCTCAGACGCGAATGTTCGGTATGAACAACACCATTTCATAACGGTGCTCGTGTTTCTACCAGGCCTGTCAGATCCTCCTCGGCTTCCAGTGAATCCATCAGTTCTCAGCACTGTGCAGGACAGTCCTAGCTCTAGGGCTCCAGCCCAATTCACCCCCTCGCGCCCCTGGCAGGCCCTTTCCACCCCCTTCCCCTCTGGGGGCAGAGGCAGCTGCTCAGCTCCACGCCAGGCTGCAAGAGGAGCTCCTGGGCTTCACCAGCAGCGCTGGCTTCTCCCAAAACTGTCTTCCCCATTTAGGGAAAGAAAGGGGAAACGCAGATGGAAGCCACCTGTGAGCAGTCAACTGGATCTCGCCGCTGCAGATCAGGGAACACAGGGAGAGCAAACTGAATCTGCTGTTACAGGTGCCCCAGAAAGATTACGGCTTCCGTATGGCACAGGAATGAGCGTGTGGTTATCCAGACTGGCCAAAGCCTTCTCCTGATCAGCGGCTGTGAAGCCCTGGCCACCTCCTGTGACAGCACTCAGGCCACTGTGGCTTCTGGGCCAGGTCTGGCTCCCTGCAGGCCCGCTGACGCCAACGGGAGCGGCGGCTCCTCGCCAGGCTGGCCTTCTTGCGCGGAGCCTAAGCCAGCGCAGCCAGCCCTGGTAAGATGGGAGGGGAAGGCTGGGTCAGGGGTGGTCTAATTTCTTCACCGCACGCTAAACCCCACAACATCCTTCTGGAGGAACAGCTTCTCTGAAGGAGCACATTGCCTGTTCCCAAAGCAGGCTGAGGGTCTACGTGTAACCGCACGCCACCAGGAAAGGAATCCCAACCTTTCACTTTGTACAAAACATGGCTGGAGGGTGAAGGGAGCGGGGAGAGGCAGAGGGAAATAGAAGTGCGTGGCAATGACTGTACAACAGCCACCAGAAGAACCTCCACATCTCAATAGCCTTTTCTGGACGGAACAGAGCATCGACAACCCCCGATGAACACCTGCATCCGCTCAAAAACGTCAAAACCAAAGGGATGTATTTATTTTGCAGCAGGAATCCTGCATTTAGCAGCAAGTTAATGTCACGCAGAACTGGCTAATACCAGTGCTGCCCCCTCTAATTTCCATATCCAAGTGGCAGATCCCTAGAATCTGTCTCCTGCTTGGAACCTGACCTCAGACCACACAGTCTATATTTAATACGTCAACCGCAATGAAATGTGCAATTGCCTCTTGCCTCAGGCCCGTTCTCCTCCTCTCTGGGTTCAAACCTGGCTACTCGCTGTCAGACGGCAGCAGCCCTCGCACACACAGGTACACAAGCGCGCGGTATTTTGGTTCTGAGCTCCCAGGATGTACTTCAGCTAAATTCAAGCCAGCCCAGCTTCCACAGGCTCAAATGAGGACGTGTTTTCCTTTTGTGCTGGGGTTAGATTTGGCCTTTCGTTTGAAAACAAACTTATTTTCCTGTTGTCCCCTTCCCTCTCTGCTCAGCCTGGAACGGTTTGTGTTGCCACGGGGACTGGCAGCTTTTCTTACCTTTCCTCCTAAATCTGAAACCAGAAGCATCAAGGACCGGATGCAACTCACGCTGCCTCCGGCGTGCACCAACGCACGGCCCCATCGCGGAGCGGTTCAGGGCACGGAGGCCCAAGGCTGAGCACTGACAGCTTTCACCGTGCTTCGTGCGCGTTCCCTGCGGGTTCGCTCTACGCGTGCCGGGGAGCGATGCCGAGACCCCCAGCCCTCACGGCAAGCGGGGCCTGGCGAGTTCCCGTTCCCGGCTGGAGCGGTGGCGATCCCAGGATCCCAGACACCTGCCGGGGTGGGGCGGAACGGCTCCCCAGAAGGGAGCTGACATCCTGAACGTGACAGCTTTGCAAAAACACAGCTTTCAAACACAACAACAACGGAGCTGAACGAGCCTCCTCGAAACTTTCCAGCATCCACTGGAGGTCCTGCAGCGGAGGAAGGCCCCTCATCCATCCATCCCGCCCCACCAGCAAAACCCCCCGTCCACCCCAACGCCCTTTGTTACGTGGATTTTAAAACTGCGGCCGGGGAGGAGGTGTGAGACGGCGGGGAGGGACGCCTGGCCGCCCCCCCTGCCCCGGGGACCCCCCGCGACCTGCAGCGGCCTCGGCCCGCCCCGCTCCGCACACCGCCGCCTTTGTCACAGCCACCCCACGCGTGACCGCCGCCAGGCCCCGCGGTGGCGGGACCGGGGCAGGAGGGCGGGGACGCCGATCCCCACGCGTGGTCGCCGGGGGTGCAGACCTTTCCCCCGGGTGCCGGGGGGGGGACAGGCAGAGGCAGCACGTCGCGGTGGGACACGCGTGGACCGAGCCGGGCTCCCTTTGTGCGCGCCCCGGAGAGCGGGCCGTGCCGTGGGGGCGCGGGGCCGGGCTCACCCTTGTGCATGCCGGTGTAGCGGTCCTTGAGCACGGTGAGCTCGTAGATCTTGCCGAACTGCTCGAAGAGCGGCTTGAGGTCCTTCTCCTCCAGGTTGCGCGGGATCTGCCCCACGAAGAGCTTGATGGCATCCAGGTCCTTCATGCTGTCGGGCTGCGCGGGGGGCTCCGCGCCGCCGCTGCTGCTCATGGGGGAGGCTCGGCGCGGCGGGGCTGGCGGGAGAGGCGGCGGCGGTGGCGGCTGCCTCCTCGCCTCGCCCTCGGTGAGTCTGGCCATGCCCCGCGCCCGGCGCGGCTGCGGGCGGGCGGACGGGGGAGGCAGCGCGGCTGGGAACGGCCCCGCCGCCGCCGCCAGCGCCGCCACAAAGAGCCGCTCCGCAGCGCCCCCTGGCGGCCCGCCACTGGCGGCGCGGGGCCAAGGCGGGGCGCGGG
>WHYT01016297.1:16400-32221 GCA_009806455.1 Tetrax tetrax
GACAAGGGGGACTCATGGGGGGGACCCAAGAGAGGGGACAAGGGGGACCCAAGAGGGGGGCCTCTTGGCGAGCAGGGCCGCGCAAGCGCTCGCAGCCGCGGACGAGGAGAGAAGGCAGCTTTGGCGGCGTCCTGAGGGCCGAGGAGGAGACACGCCGCCCGTGTTTCTCAGGTGAGGGAAAAGGCGTATTTTGGGGGGGCCTAAGTCCCAGAACCAGCCAGGCCCTAGGAGCCTAGGGAGAGTTCTAAGCACCCAGGAATAGGCGCTGCGTGTTCGGCAGGGGTCGGAGGTATCATTTGTAGGACTGGGTAATTATCTCAGCAGGACAAATTGTCATCGGCTCTCAGGAAATTAGGCATTACAGCTTCTTCCAAAGTAAGAGCTAACAAAAGACAAGGCCGCCCCGCATCCGGGTTGGAAATCAGTGTTTGGCCTCCTTTTTCTCACTGTCTCAGCACCAGGGTCTGGAGGAAAATAAATTATTTCCAGCAGAAAATTTTCTAACACAGCCCTCCCCTAAAGTGAAGGAACTGCGACAGGGCAGTGAGCACGGCCACGAGCGTCGCTCCTGGAGGGGCTTAGCTGCAATGGGAAGTGATCTGTGGCCGTGGTCTCTGCCCCAGGCCCCTCTGGGCAAAGCCCCTTTCTTTTGAGAAGCTCCGCTCTCTCCTAGCTGTGGCTTGGCAGTGGTGTTTCCAGCCAGGTCCCACTCAGACCATGCCAGATGGTCAGAAGTTGGTCACGTATCCACATGGAAGCCGCCGTTATTGCTAGCGGGGTCAGATCCTACTCCTCACGCGGGGACGTGGGTTGCTCTCCCACCGGTTCCTCCAGTTCTGACAGACGACGTGAGGCAGCGGGAGATGTCTGTGCTCCGAGCACCACGGTCCAGCGGCCCAGGCTGTCTCGCTCTCCGCTCCCCGGGGTGACACGGAGGCACAGCACTCTCAAAAACCGTGCAGCTGCAGGGACGGCTCTGCCGCCCGCAGCCACGCACCGCCTGCACATCCCACGGGGCATTTCCTCTGCAGCACGCGCAGCCCTTGTTGTCACACCATATATTTTAGCCTGTCATCCTGCCCCGGCGTCCCCGAAGATGAATGGACCTCTGCGCCCTCGCGCTGGGAAGAGGGGGGGTGTGTTTGCAGGATTGTTTGCAGACAGAGCTTTGGCAGAGGGTGAGCATGCCAGGCCCAAGGCTTTATAAAAAGCTGTGGTGCAGGCACAACCTGGCCTCCCTCCCCTTCCTTAGTCTCTCTAATCCATCTCCTAATATTGCCCTGGATCCTGCGGATAGATGGAGGCGGTGCGACAACAGCTCCATGCTTCCGCACAGCAGCCCAGCTCGGCCATCCGCCTGCCCTCTCCTCAAGTCCCATCCTCCCTCCTGCCCTCTCTCCACAGTGCCCCACGCACCAGCTCACACCGCTCACCTCCCAGAGCACTGGCTCAGATCCTCCCCAGATCTGCTCTGCTGGATTTTACCCAGGAAGGCAGAGGGCTGACTCCAGGCCCGTGGAACGGGAGAGGCTTGCAGCTTCAGTGCAGGAAAAAATAGGAGAAAGGGGATGGGTTATCAGGGGAAGAAGAGAGGTCCCAATCCTAGGAAGCAGAGGGAGGAACTGAAAGTGCTGTTCATGTATGAGCACCCACCTGGCTCCTAGGCTAAAGTCATGGCAAGAACGACACATGTCCCTGCAAAAACAAAGGCGCGTGCTGGCCCTCGGTGGGAAAGCACTGTGGATTCGTTCCTCTTCTCTCTTGTGCACAGCAAAGGATCTCAACCCTTCTCCAAGCTGTACCCTCCTTTCTCCAGCCCTGGCTGTCATCCCCACCTGCATGGAGCTGCCAGAACACTTATTCAGGGCCAGCGGGTGCGAGAGGTTAGAATTTGCATCCAGGCTTTTCACCGAAACAGCCTCACAAAGGCCTCAGCTTTTTGCAGCCTGACCATTGCAAGGTGTTTCAAGACTCTTGCTGTAGAGCTGCCTTGTGTTTGAGGGTGGTACCACTCCTAAAATTCACCCTAAAAAAGCTAGAACTCCCCACACAGGTCAAACTTTCTGTTTGTGTCTCTTGCCGAGACTGCCAGGCTTCTGCCATCTACCCAGAAGCCACAGATGCATCAGCTGAGAAGCCGATGAGGAGTCAAACTATTCTCGTCTTTAACAGCTGCAAACAGAGAAAGCAACCTTAACAAGAAGCCTTTATCACAACAGCAGCAAACCTCACCTGGGATGAATCATGGCTAGGCAAGCAATGTTTTCAAACACCTTTCCATGCCTCGCCTGCTTTTTCACGTCAGCTGCTGCAGCGCAGGCTGCTCTGGGCTTGTGTTACAGCTCAGTGCCTCAGGTGGAAAATGTCTGTTTAGAGGGAAAGATCTACCCAGTGTCTTTGGGAGTCCATGAACGGACATGTTATAATCACCCCGACTGCAATGGAGAAAAACAGACGTGAAAATCCTACTGGTAAATGAAAAACAAACAGCTGTCAATCAGCACCCACTGAAAGAGTTTACAGAGCCAGACAGAGAATTATATACCGCAGTTACGGGATTAAGGGGTAATAAAAGATAGACACAGCACGAAGAGAGAGTGAAAAAGGGGAATGACAGGTCACCTTTGCAGATGAAGAAGAAATGTGTTGCATCTGTCACTGAGGAGGCTGCAAGGGAGAGCTGGAAGGGGCACAGCAGAGCTTAGATGTGTGATTCCCAGAGGATGAATCTGGGAATCATGATGATTCCAAACCTGAGATGCTGCTTCAAGAAGGAACTGTTAAAAGAAAACCACGTTGTGTGCCCAGGAGGTTTCTCTTCACTAGCAAATGTCTCTCTGCAGAAAAAAACCCAAGGTGTTTTCTTTAAACACCTCTGTGCTTTCCTGGCTTCTTGCGCACCTGGGTGTTTGGATTCAGACAGGAGCAGCTCAGGATAAAAGGTGAACAGGGCAGTGGCCCACGTTTGAGAAGGGCTCAAAGGAAAGATGCAGAAACGGCCAGATACGCTTTGCACTAGGAGTGCCTGCCCTTTCCTTCCCGCTCCTAAAGGCATGGAGGAACCGGGAAAATACAAGCTGGAGCTCTGAATTTCCACGTCACCTAGGAGACAGCACTTGAGGCAGGAAATCCTCACAGCGGCCCAGAAAAAAAGAAGAAGAGATGGGAAGACAGTTCTGGCAGAAAATATCCAAGCAACAATATAGTGTCTCAAGAAGATAGAAGTTCATTTCTGTCATGTGATTGTTTCTGGTCTGGAGCAGAAGGTTCTGCAGAGAAAACTGCTCCAAGACAGCTGGATTAAAAGCTTAAGAGGAAGACATCCTCTCTCTGTTAAAGAACACAACTTGCTGTAAGGATTTATCCTCTCTTGCTTACCAAGACCTTGCTGTTTACCTTTCATTGGATGTCTGTTATCCCAATCAAAGATTGGGGTTTTTAATATTTTAACTTATGCTTGAGCATCCCTTGCATCCTGGGTTCATACCTACACCATCTGCTTCTCTTTCATCTCTTTCGGTTTATTAAGTTCTTTTATCTTCCCATTACCTTCAGCCTCTGAACACTGAATTAAGACATTAAATATATATATATATTTAAAAAAAAAATAAGTATTCCACAGGAATAAGCTTCCACCACGAGCAACTTGGCTTCAGGACACTTTATAGCATCCTCATGCTCTCTCTGACTTACTGGAGAGGAAGAAATGTGACACTGGACTAGAGAATAGCTGAGTGAAAGGTTAATCCAGCAGTTACAAATTCAGCGTTTAGGAAAGCCTAGTTTCAATTCACTCCTCCACCCCACGTCTTCCACACAGCCCTGAGCTGTGACAGCCCCAGCAGCTCTCCAGAGCAAGGGCCTGGGTTCCTCCTACTTCACCAAGGTGTTGCAGGTGTCAGATCCGTTTAAGAGCATGAAGCGTTCAGATACTATGGAAACCAGGGCAAGAGGAAACCCAAAAATAGACGGAAGATGCACGCTGTTGAAAAGTCTGGAAGCCTTGCTGAGGAAGGCTGTGCTTGCTGCAGCTGACCCCAGAGCAGGATCCATTTAGAGCTCAAGTATAAAATATTCTCTCTCCACTCTTTCCATGGCTTGTCATTTTTCTCTGCCAGAGGGAAAGGAATATTCTTTTTCCTCCATGGGCCTTTATTTTCTCCCCTATTTAACAGGCCTCCTAATTACCCAGTTCCTTTGAATGATTCAAGCTAGAAAGCTTGCCCTTCCCATGACCTGGAGTAGACTGCTGACTGACTGCTTCTGTATGCCAGGATTATTGGGAATATATCGTGAGAATAAACACTACGGAGCACTCGCTTTCTGAAAGGGAAATCCAACAGCAACCTACAAAAGAAGGGTGCCCGAAAGAAAGAGTTGAGGTGCTAGCCTGTGAAACACTGTGCCTCTCCCTTTTATAATGCAAACACGTTTATTGTGCACGTTCACCCTCCACAGACAAACCTGTTGCTGAAGTATAATAACTCCTTTCTGCACTCAAAGAAAAAAAAACAAAAAACACAAACCCAAACCACCCTCAGCCACACAGAAAGTACGTGAAATGGCCAGAATGACATGTGGAAGAAACACAGAGAGGTACACAAACGTCTTACTCAACAGTCAGCCAAGTGGAAGGCGGTAACAGATGCAGAGCAGTTAAAGCACTCCAGAGGGTAGAGCCAAGCCGTCCACCCCTGGAAAGCCAGGCTGGGGTCGTGTCCCTCACCAGCACAGACATCGAGTCTGCTTGAGGCCAGAAGTGCTGAAGTCTCGTTTCCCAGCACTGGCTCTGTGCATGACTTCTTCAAAACAGAAGAGTTTCTGGCCTTTTCAGCATGGCCACCTCAGTGAGGAAAGCCCAGCAAGGTGTGGGGGAGGCTCCAGATGAGAATCCTTGGCTTTATAGTTGTCAGTGCAGTTAAGGGAAAGGAAACAGGTTGAAGGTGTCCAAGGTTCTTCATCTTACACTTTCTCGGCTGCAGCGTCCACCTCAGGAATGATCTCCTTCAGCTGGCTGCACTGTTCTGCAGACAGGGCGATCCCTAGAAGCAGCAGGAGAGGTTTCAGAGGAGGCGAGGGCTGGGCGTCAGGTAGCACCCCAGACTGGCTCTCGCAGACCAGCTGCAGAAGGGGAGGTTGGAGTCTGAGGCAGAGGCACAGCGCAGAAACAGGAGCAGCCCTCTAAGCACGGCGGTTGTGTCAGCACTTCGGCATCCGTATCAAGAAGTGCTCAATGCTGTTACGGAATCACCACATGAGAATTTAAGATCAAATCCTTGTAGCCTATTCCCTAGGACGAATTCCCACCCGGTCCTGGTTTCGGCAGGGATGGAGTTAATTTTCCTCTCAGTGTGTTTTGTGTTTCTGTATGAAGAATGTTGATAAACACCCTGATGACAAGACCAAGGACACTGGCCTGCTTTCCAGGTCTCACTGATGTGCAGATGCAGGAAGCTGGGAGAAAGACAGAGAGACCCAAACTGGCCAAAGAGAGCGTTCCATGCCATCAACATCGTGCTCAGTGTATAATTGGGGGCTGGCCAGGGCAGGTATCTGCCTTCCTGGCATCCATCTCTCTCTCTTGGTCGCCGGCATCGTTCCCTCTCCCTTGCTGGCTCCCTTTCGCTCCTTTGCTCGCTGCTCGGTTTTGTTTCCATGATCACTGCTCCGAACGGGCTGTATCGGTCATTGGGAGCTTGGGAAGGAGTGGGGTTCTTTCCCTGCCAGTTCAGGAGAAGAGAAGGGATCTGGCAAGTTTTGGGACTGGTGGTTGGGAAAGGGGTGGGGTTGGGAAAGGGGTCAGCCTTTCTCGGATGAGTGTTGCTGCTGGATTTGGGTGTTGATGAGATTTGCTCTGTTTGAGTCTCCCCTCAGCTGATAGGAGGTATGACCAAGTGGTGAGAGATGTGACGTACCCCGTTGCAAGTGGGTGGGACACCACGCTGCTGTAAAGGAGGCCATCATTGTGGGACAGACTGGTGTCAAACTGCCTGGTGGTGCTCTGGTTGCTGATGGTGAAGAGGAACTGGGCAATCACAGCAACATCCTCGTTAGCCTGGGTGGTCTTTGTTGGGGATGGATTCTGACCCCAGCCCTCAAAGCTAAGTTGAAGGGCTGTCCTGGTTCTGGCTGGAATAGATTTCCACCTGGGCTGGGAGAGGAGCTGGAGGTGCTGGCTCCTGTGGCTGGGGGATACAGCTGGGATAGGTTACTAATTAGCCAACAGCTGGGACAGTTTAGCCAAATTAGCCCCAGGGCTACTCTTTCCCAGGTGACACCATGCTCAGTATTTAAAGGGAGCAGGGTGCTGAGGGGAGGTTCCTGCTGCTCAGGAGGTATTATAATGCAAATTACATGCTTATGTATTTTATGTTCTTAGTTTTTTGTTTGTTTTCTGTGTCTGTTTTGTTTTCTTTTGTTGCTCTCCTAAACATTTTTTATCTGAACCCATGAGTTTTGCCTTCTTGTCTTTCCCAGTTCCCCTCCCTGCCCCACTGGAGGGTGGGGGTGGTGAGCAAGGGGCTGTGTAGCTTGGTCCTGAGCGGGGCTAAAGGACTCCCGGGGCCGATGCTCTCTGGGTGTGTTGTGCCAGGGAGGGCTTTGAAATCCAGCCTGGGGAGAGGGCAGGTCAGGGTGGGATGCGTATGGGCGGAGAGGGGCCCTGGGGTCCTTGAAGCAAACTGCAGTGAAGCATTCCTCGTTGGTTGTGCAGGTTCTTGGAAATGGCGCAAGCGTTTGAGGTGAGCCGGGTAGGAGAAGAGAGGAGCGTGCGTCTGGGCGTTTCCCACCAGCGCAACGGCAGCGTGGCATCTCTCAGCACCTGAAGCAGCGCGAGCGGCAGTTGCGGCATGGGATTTCTTGGGAACTGGAGTGGAGCAGGTGAGCAGAGAACTGCGGTGCTTTTGAGGAGGGTGCCTCAGAAGAGATGGGTGGTAACGGGTGTGACGGTGAATGGCAGTGCTGTTGGGTCGGTTTCATTTTTGGGGTTCTTTTTGCAGATGGCGATGAGGAGCTGGGCGAGCACTGCGCTATCTTAGTTACTGTGGTGTTCTTACCCTAAAGATGGAATCAGATTTCTGGCCTCACAGAGTTAAGTTGAGGGACCACGGATGAGGAGGGAAGAAGGTAGAAAGCTGCAGGGAGGGCGTATGAAGCTGATATGGGGAAGAGGGCTCCCTGGGAACAGTCTCTCCCGGGAAGGTGAAGGGAGGCGTTAATGGTCAGCGTGATGCCAGGGTGTGCAGGGCAAGAGAGAGAGAACCTGTGCTGTTCTGTCTTTTCTGTGACCCTTATGCTGGATGATGTTTGTGGTGCTGTAGATGTGCTGGCAAGGGCTGGGGAGGAGCAGCAAGAGCTTTCAGAGCTAGCATTTCTGGTGTGGGAGCAATGGTCTGATGTTTGTGATTTTTAAGGTTTTTACTCAGTGGCCACTGGGTGGAGGTGCTGGTAAACGTTGGAGCCTTGTTTGTCCAGGAAAGGCCAGAGCCCCAGTGTTTGTGGGCCTGTAGATGCGGTGGCAGGAACTGGTGAGGATCAGCAAGAGCTTTCAGAGCTGGCACTTTTGGTGTGGGAGCAATCATCTGATGTTGCCTGTTCTGAGGCCTGTTTTTTTTTTTTACTTGTGGGCAGCCAGGTCAAGTTGATTGTCAATATTGGATCAAAGAGAGTGTGGGATGTCCAGAGGGAGAGTAGAGCCTGGGGTAGGAGGCTGGAGGGGTGTAAGGTTTGGTTAGAAGATCAGCATTGTCTCAACCTTGTCACTGGGGACACGGCACCTCCAGTTGGACTTTAGATTTGACGTGGCCTACAAGTTAGGCTGACAACTTGACTTGAGTTGCTGCGAGCAGTCCGCCTGAGATGCAGGTGCTGCTCCCATGAGTGGAATGCAGTTTCCACGGATGAGTTCCTGTAAACCTCAGTTGCTGCTCCCGTGAGTGGAACACAAGAGGCGTAACGCTCCTGGGTTGGGGACTGAAGGGACTGACTGTTCCCTGTTATCAGGGAAGGACCTGAGCTGCTAAGGTAACACAGCTGCTGTGGAGGAAGGTGGACCACAACAGCTGTCTCAACTTTGCTCATCATGATGTTATAATGCAAAACCACACCTCCATCCTAAGGGCTGCCCACCTCGGAGGTGAACCATGCCCTGGACGCTCCCCTCGGGGCACGTGCAACAGGGCCACGGGGAGTGGTGGAGGTAGGATAATGAGTTCTGAGAAAGGAGAGACCCCCGAAGCAAAGGAGGAGCAAGGTTTGTTACTGAGCATAAATGGTTGACCCCTGAGAGCTCTCCCACCAAGGAGCGACATCGATCATAAAGACCGGTGGGACGCTGCCTGGATCTGGGACCATAGGAACACCTTGGACCACGGTGGCAGCTATAATTCTCTTTCCTATCTTTTCTTATCTTTCCTTTCCACTCTTTTATCTACTGTGTGATGCTTTACAGGCAAAATAATAAGGTTGGCACTGTTTGATTGAAGCCAACCCCTTTGGCCTGTTTGCCGTAATTTTGCACTTTGAGATCACAGTAAAAGAACCATCATGAGTCCCAGGTGGACCATGACACCCTGTGAGAACCTCATAGAGTTCAACCAGGCCAAGGGCAAGATCCCGCTTGTGGGTTGGGGCAATCCCAGGCACAGATACAGGCTGGGCGGGAATGGATGGAGAGCAGCGCTGAGGAGAGGGATTTGGGGGTGCTGGTGGGTGAGAAGCTCAACGTGAACTGGCAACGTGCGCTTGCAGCCCACAAGGCCAACGGCATCCTGGGCTGCATCAAGAGGAGGTGGGCAGCAGGGCGAGGGAGGGGATTCTGCCCCTCTGCTCCGCTCTGCTAAGACCCCCCCTGCAGCGCTGCGTCCAGCTCTGGAGCCCCCAACATCAGGAGGACGTGGAGCTGTTGGAGAGGGTCCAGAGGAGGCCACGCAGATGCTGAGAGGGCTGGAGCAGCTCTGCTGTGAGGCCAGGCTGGGAGAGCTGGGGCTGTTCAGCCTGGAGCAGAGGAGGCTCCGGGGAGAGCTGAGAGCGGCTCCCAGTGCCCAAAGGGGGCTGCAGGGAAGGTGGGAGAGACCTTCAGCAGGGCCTGGTGTGACAGGACGAGGGGTGATGGTTTCAAACTAGAGGGAGGGAGATTTAGATGAGATACCATGTGGTGGAGCACTGGCCCAGGTTGCCCAGAGAGGTGGCTGCTTTTGCACCTCTCGGGTGCTGTTTTGCGGTGTCCTCTGCTCCCTCCCACACAGGCACAGAGCGCTTTTGGAGAAACAGCTTTTAATTGACAAAAAAAAAAAAAACCAACAAGAGAAAAGGTCCTATCAAAGCTACTAACCCCCCTCCCACTACCCCCAAAAACACCAGCCCTCCTCCCTCAATCCCCCATCTCCATCTCGCCACTGCTGTGGCTCTAATCCCCCCTCACACCCTCCAGCTGCGCGACAGAACCCTGCGCTTGCTGGGAGGCTCCGGCTGGATGTTCAGTCTCCGCTTCTGCCCCCGCTTCTCTGCCTGGAACGCTGACGGATCCATCCCCGTGTCCTCCCACCGCTCCTGGGGCTGCATCGCCATGACGAATTCATCCAGGCTCAGGATGGCGTCGGCTGTCTCGGGGACGCTGTAGTCGGCGTTGAGCAGATCCTCGGGCAGCGAGAGCCAGGCGAAGTCGTGCGGGGGGATGGCTGGGCCAGTGTCAGCAGGGTCCCCAGGTGGGGGGATAGCTGGGCCAGTGTCAGCAGGGTCCCCAGGCGGGGGGACGGCTAGGCCAGTGGCAGCAGGGTCCCCAGGCAGGGGGACGCTCTTGGGACTGTCCTCTTCAATCTCCACTTCATCCAAGGAGCAACCAAAGAACCTTAGTGCCTCTTCTAGAGGCACCTCATCGGGGAATGCCGCTAGAGGGTCCTCAGGGCTTTGGTTGTGGGTGGCAGCGGAGGGGCTGGGAGGGACGTCGCTGTCTGGAGGGGTGTTGCTTCCCACAGGTCCTCTTGCAGGGCTGGTGGTGCCGGAGACGTTGGTCTCTGCTGGCTGCTCCTCAATGTGCTGCTGGCCAGAGATGGCCGTTGGCAACAGTGGAAAGGCTGGGGCCACCTCTCTCCCCTCTCCAGTGGTGCCAGCAGGGTCCCAAGGAATGGGGACGCTGTTGGGATTGTCCTGGCTGAGCCCCACTGCATCCAGAGAGCAAGTGCAGAGCCTAAGGGCCTCTTCGAGCTCCTCGTCGAGCACGGCATGGTCTCCAGTGGGGTCCTCAAGGGCTTGGTTGTGGGGCGGAGCTGAGGAGCGGGGGGGCACGTCACTGCCCAGGGGGTTGCTGCTACCCGAGGGTGCCCATGTGGGGGTGGCCGTGCTGGAGATGTTGGTCTCTGCTGGCTGTGCCTCGATGTGCTGCTGGCCAGGGATCAGTGTCGGTGACACTGGAAAGGCTGGGCCCACCTCTCTCACCTCTCCAGTGGTGCCAGCAGGGTCCCCAGGCACGTGGACACTGCTGGGACCATCCTGGCCGGCGCCCACCGTGTGCCGGGAGCCACTAAAGAGCCTCAGGGCCTCTTGGAGAAGCTCCTCCTCAGACACCTCAACGTCGTCTGCCGAGTCCTCAAGGACTTGGCTTTGGGGAGCAGCAGAGCAGCCGGAGGGGACCTCCGCGAGGGTGACGGTGCCGGAGACGTTCGTCTCTGCCGGCTGCCTCGGGATGTGCTGGTTACCAGGGATGGAGGTCAGCAGCAGCGAGGGGGCTGAGCCCACGGCTGTCCCCTGAGGGCTGTAGGGCGCGAGGTATTGCTGTTGGCCCTGGGGGGCCCCTGGGGCTGCCCACACCACTTGGGTCCCGCAGCCCGCGGGGCCCCACAGGACGGTGCCCGGCAGAGCAGCGGCGCTGTGGCCGAGCGAGGAGGCGGCCGGCGGAGGCAGGATGGTGCTGGTCCCTCGGATTTGGAAGAAGCGGGGGTCAAAGAGGCAGCCACACGGAGCCCTCTGCAGCCCTGTGAGGGGGAGAGGGGGCTGTGCTGGGACGTGGGACCCTCCAGGGGCACCCACCGAGCCAGCCCCCGTTGACGTGGGCGGTGGGGCTGCTGGCAGCGCCTGGGGATGGGGGTCAGGGTGCTGAAGATGCCCAAGGTGCCGGGGTGCCATACCTGCTGGGGGGGCCTGGGGTGCCACCCCCACCGTGGGTCCCCAGGGTGCGGGGAAGGGCTGCTCCTGCCCTGGCACTTGGCACAGGTTGGCTGAGCCTGGAAGAGAGACAGGAGCCACGGCTGGCCGTCACCTCCGCTCTTGTCCCCAGGAGAGTCCCCGGGCTGCAGGGGTCGGGCTCGGTCCCTACCTTGGGGGTAGAAGATCTCGGGGAGCAGAAAAGCCTGCTGTGGCTGGCACGCCGAGGAGGCGTGGGGACCGCGTGGTGGCAGCGCCATCTCGGTTCTGACTGTTGGCTGGTATGGACCTTCTGGGGTCTCCAGGGTGGAATGGTGGGGTTCCGTGTTCCGTCCTATCCCCAGCAGCCTCCCCAGCTCCAGGGGTTCCGCGGCCCTGACATGTGGCTGTCAGGGGCTGGAAGCCGTGGTCCGTTCCCCGAGCTGGGATGTCTTTGGGAGCAGTGGGGCTTGGTGGGACTGCGATGGAAGGGACAGGCTGTCCAGGAGGGGCGGGCAGCGCAGGTGGAGGTGTCGTGCTGTGGCTAAGGGACAGAATTTGGTGGTGCAGGCCTTGGCGTCAGCCATGATGTGGTTGAGAGCCTCTGGCTGAGGATCAGCAGCGTGGAAATAAGAGATGTTGGAGCGGGTGGCTGCTACCGATCGCCCTGCCAGGGTGCCAGCAGCGAGGAGTTATTCTCTGGGCAGTTGGGAGAAATCTCTGGATTGGGAGGCCTTGTCCTGATTGTGGATTTCAACTCCCCAGGCACCAGCTGGGAACACCATGCTGCTGTGACGAGCAGGTCTCAGAAATTCCTGAACTTTGTGGGAGAGAACTTCTTGTCAACAGCACTCGGAGAGCCAGCTGGGAAAGACACCCTCCTGCACTTGCTGATTGTGAGTGGAGAAGGACTCGTGGGAGATGGGATGGTCGTGGCCACGGTGCTCGTGAACTGGTTGAGTTCGGAATTATCTCTGCACGGATAGAACAGGCCCTTGGGGGAGCGCCGGTGAGCAGAGCGCGGCAGTTTGCGTGGAAGGGCGCGCAGGGAGGGCACCGACCCAGGGCACTCGCCCTGCTCTCCTCCCAAGGCAACGTTGTTGTGTTCTGTCCTGCCCCCAACAGCCCCCCCAGCTCCTCCTGGGGAGGGAAAGGGCTGAGGGGGCCTGCGGCGCAACGTGCTTTTTGCTGCAAATGGTATTTTTTGGGTGCGAGATGAAGAAGTGGTTGATTCACCCGAGCGGTGTGGGGACCAAGCTGCATCCGCAGCCCTGTGCCGCTTGGCAAACGCGTTTGTGACCATGGCCTGTGCTCCTGCCGCTGTGCTGGCTGCGGTGACACAGGGACGGGAGAGGGGACCTCGAGGGCGTGAGGGAAGGTCGCGCAGGGTCACACGATGCCGTGCTTTCCCCAGCCCTCACTCAAGTGGTGCCGTCAGCCCGGATCAGGGAACAAGCAGCTCTGGATCCCCTCGGAGGGGCTGCGCTTTCCCTGGGTGCGCGACTCTCAGGAGGGGATGGTACGCGCCCCCGCGTGCTCCCAGAAAAGGAGCAGATTGTGCACAGCAGCCGATGAGGAGATGCCGGGCTGTGCGTGCTCTCTGGGACCCCAGGGCTCGGGTGAGAACATCCCCTCCTCGTACCTGGAGGATTTGGCAGTACCAGTGGCATCCTGATAGGAGCCCCTCGCTCCTGCTACGTGAACAGTGGGGCCTGTAAAGCCCACCCAGTCCAGGGCTGTCCAGGGACATCTCCAACTGGATCAGGTTGCTCTCAGAGCCCCGTCCAACCCGGCCTTGGGTGGCGCGACAAGAGCCCTTATTGGGGAAGGCTGAGGAAAAGAAGTCATTGAGCACCTTGGCCTTTGCTCCAGTGGTCTTAAGATGGTTTTGCCTCACGCACCGTGTGTGTTGGTTTTGCGGGGTGGGGGGGCTACACTGGCAGCTTCTGCAAGAACCTGCTGGAAGTTCCCCGTTTGTCCGGTGGACTCGGCTGAGTCTAGGGCGGACCCGCTGCTGGCCAAGGCCAAGACAATCGGTGAAAGTGATAACGCCTCTGTGATAATGTATTTAAGAAGGGGAAAAATAATATATTTTTTAAAAAAAAAAGAAAATATGAAGCAGCTGAGTGGGGGGAGGTGCAAGCCTTGTGGGCCTTGCACCCCTCACCCTCTGGCCTCTCGCCGGGCGGCGACTGGGCTGGACTCAGCCTGGCCCAGGTGCAAGAAGGGGAGAGGAGATGAGATGTGAAGAGACCTGAGAGGGTCTGCCTGCCCGTTGTGAAGGATTTCTGGTGAATCAGTCTTCTAAAGCATGTGTCACCATTCGCACGCGCTGAAATGAGCAGATTTTGCTCAGAGAAGGCCCAATCCAAACCCTTTGGAAGTCAGTGGGAGTTCTTCCTTGATGCCAGTGGCTTTGCGTCGGCCCCAGGAAAGCTGGCTTTCCAAACACAGGCGCTGCGTGTCAAGCACTGGTTTAAGCTGGTTTCAGTGACGCTGCATGGCGAGCTACTGCATGTAGGAGCACTGGGGTCCCCCCAAGGGGCTCTGATACCCCCAGAGATTCCTGATGTGATTGCCCAGCTACCTCCTGCAAATCGAGTCACCGACACATTTCTCCAGATCCTAATCTGGTCGTAGCAACCTGGCTACTAGAGCAGAAACTTCGCAAGCCATCAGTCCGCTACGAGCTTGTCTATGGCTTGATGGGAACGGAGCACGCGGACCAAAATGCGTCAGCGACAAATCTATAACGAGCCACTCGGTTTGGTTTAAACTCGTTAACATTTCTGTCTGCGCAGGCATTTGTAACCATGTTCATCATAACGGTGCTGACTTAGAAAAGTCTGGAAATAAAGCGCTGATGGACAGCATTTTAGTAAGATGAGAGGGGAGCCTTAAGTGCTCCAAGAATGCATTACAGCACGCTGGCAAACAATCATCGTGGACATGAGCTCTGCTCCCAAAGCAAGGGCGATGGGGTGGAGGTTGTTTTGGCCCGTGTAGCGCAGGAGGACAGAACAGATCATCTTAAGGACTTTTTTTTTTTTCTGGCCTTAAAATCCACACAGCTGTGCTGCAGGGATTTCAAAGCTGCGGCCCACAGTACTAGCTCTTTCTCCTTCTTTTGGCTGAAATAATATGTAGTTTAACCACTGCTTTTCCATATCAAAAGCGGCTACAAGATTTTTTTTTTTTTTTTTCCCTTGTGAAGAAAACACTGTGTGAATCTAAAGAGATTCATCGCTGGAAAAAGATGAAATGTAGAAGTGCAGAAATAGGTTCCAGCATTGGCTGCTCCAGTGTTTATCAGCTGCTCCGTGTCCTGCTTGATGCATGTTTGGATTTTAGAATGTAACTGTGTGTGCATGCATTCATATCTGTATTTAAATGTCTTTTTAGACAAGTGATAGAGCAGCTGCTCGGGCATGAAGTTAGCAGATTTGTTGCAAAGAGCTGGAGGAGAGTAATAGAGGTAAAAAAGAAGTGACAGGCAAAAGAAAAGGAAGGAAACACATGAAAAGAAGCAGAAGCTGGTGCAGGGGGGGCAGTGGCAGGATGGCTGATGGCTGTCTCTTCCATCAGACTGCAACAGGAGCAAGGGTGCAGTGACAAAGATGCCCAGTACATCTTCCTTATCTTTTTGTGAAAGGCGCATCTGAAATAACCGCTGGGCTCGTTCCCGAGCATTTCCTTCTCACTGCGGCAGCTGTAAAGGCACCATGCTAATCGCACTGTTCCCTTGCAGGCACAGATGCCAGAAAACGGGGCCTTTGGTGACGTTGTTCTGGCAGGAGGGCTGCTACGTGTTGTGGTTCAGCCCCACGAGGCAGCTAAAAAACCATGTAGCTGCTCGCTCACTCCCCCCACCCCCCTGGCTTCTGCCCAGTGGGCTGGGGAGAAAAATCAGGTGAAGAATAAAGGCAAAACTCATGGGTTGGGATAAAAACACTTTAACAGAGCAGCTAAAGAAGAGAAAACGGGGGAGTGGGAGGAACCCATAACAATATACGCGATTCCCAGTACGATAGGTCCCTGGTCCTTACACCCAGCCCCCTCCTGAGTTACAAACCCCCCTCAGCGGCATCCCAAGTTTCCATCCTGAGGGCCACCTCGCATGGGATCCAGCGGTCCTTTTGGCTACTTTGGCTACCCTGTCCCAGCTGTGGCTAGTTGGGAAGCGGTCCCGGCTGTGTCCCCTCCGGTTGCCTGTGAAAATTAACTCTATCCTCGCCACCCTCGTTCCCCGGGCCAGCTGCCGCCTGTCCTCGCAGCCCTGCTCTGCCTGGAGCCGGTGGTCCCTCCGGGGGAAGGCGAGCGGGCCGAGCCCTCCCGTGTGCGTTCCGGGGGCGGCAGCCCCTCCGCGCCCCGCTGCCAGCCGGCCCGGCCCGGGTCCCGCGTCCCCCCCGCCGCCGCAGGAAGGAGACCCCGCCCCGGGGGGACGCAGGGCCCCCGGTCCCGGCTCTCCCCCCGCCGCCCGGTGCTCTCCGGGGGGGCGCGGGCGGGACGGCAGCGGGCAGGGCTGAGCCGGGAGAGGCCTGGCCGGGCCCGGCCGGCGGCGGGGGGAGCGGGGAGCGGAGCGGAGCAGCGCGGAGAGCGGCCGGGCGCCGCCCCGGCGGGGGAGGCTGGAGGGCAGCGGGCAGCAGGTGAAGAAGCGGCGGGAGCCCGCGGTGCTGCGGGGAGAGGTCGGGGGGCTGCCTGCC
>WHYT01016297.1:43878-76175 GCA_009806455.1 Tetrax tetrax
CTCCCGCTCGCTCCCCTTAAACCGCGCTGGGGAGGGGGGGTTCGGGGACCGGCCCCTCACGGCGCTGCCGCCCCGGCGGAGGGGGGAGCCGGGGTGGGGAAGGGGCCGGCTGGGCTCCGGTGGCCTCGGCGGCCTGGAGGAGAAGCGGGCTCCGTCCCTCCCGGCGCCGTTTCCGCGCCGCTGGGGCAGCGCAGCCGGGTCGGGAGCCATCGGTGCGGGAATCGAGGCTTCCCTTCCGCTGGACAGCCCAGCAAAACCTGCGGGAACGGGGTGGATTTTTGCAGCCTGGCACGCAGGCAGCTCGGAGAGACTCGGCTTCTCTCCTCACGTGCGGCAGAGATCAGATTCCCGCTGCCAGCTCCGCGGGAGCGGATGCTGTTTCAGCAAGAATGGAAATAAAATGTCTCTTCGGAGCTGGTGCCTTTTTCCTGAGCTGTCGGGCAGTGTCTGGGAGACCCACCTCTGCAAGAAAGGGTGCTGCCTGGCGACCTCCAGACCATCTGCTCTTCGCTCCCAAGTCCACTGGCGACACTGGCCTGACTGAAACCAAGGTCCTGCGGTTGTGTACTCGTGAAGACACCATCACAGAATTAAAAGTTCCATTTTCTAGTATGCATTTTTGGGGCAGAAATAGAGCTAAAGAAGGCTTCTTTTCAAAACTTCTCCACTTGAGGGAGTTCCTCTTCTTCTCTTCATGAGGTCACCAGCTTGATGGAGGGCATTTTCATTGTGGTTTTGAAGGCTACTTACAGTTTTCTGACATCCTTTAGAGTGCAGAGCTTAAATGGTGTCTGGTCTGAAGAACAGCACGAGCTCTGAGGAGTTGATATCACAAGAACAGCCAATTTTTTTTTTATAGATGTAGCAGTGTCCGGTAAACACAAACCAACTACATCAGTCATTCCTGCGTTGGGAATTTTTCTGACAGGCAGCAGATCAGTGATCTGACACCCGTGCTGTAGCAGCTGGGTTGCCACGTATCCAGGTGATGATGATTTGTCTGAACTTGGGAAGCGTTTGTTTTGAAGAAAAGATCTCTCGGGGAGTCTTCATTCATAGCCAATTTCTCTGCAAGAGAGTAAAATGCAGCTGGAATGTTATCGTACGCTACCTTTTCAGGTCTGAGATGAGTCGGGGAAAGTTTTATAAGCTTCCTGCTAGCCCTTAAGAGAAATCTGGGAGAAACACAGGCAGGGAACGTGCTGTGACGCTGAGGGTCCCTGCAAGTTAGTTGTGCAGGCAGGGCTGCGTGTGTAATGTATTCAGGCTTAATTTTGCGGTTTGTTTTTTTTTTTTTTTCAGATTCCTTTTGCAGAGGCCAGTAAGGGCTTGATGGCATGAATCCAGGTATTTCCAGGCCCGGTGTAGCAGTTGGGCATGTGGAGCTCAGTGGAGGTGTTTTCAGTAGCAGTACAGTTTGATGGGCTTGAGCTGTGTTTCTGCACGGGGACGAAGGAACAGCTTTGCCCACCCCAGGCCACTTGTGCTGTTCTCGTGTGCCTCGCGTCGCGCCGGCACAGATGGTTCAGAATCCAGGTAGCGAATTGCGCTGAGGAACCAGCGTGGGGTAAAATCAACCCTGGGCAAAAAGGAAAAACAGTTTAAGTTTTAACCCAAGCCTGGTTCTTTGAGAAGCCTCACAAATTCTCGTGTTGGGTACGGGGAGGCAGCGGCAGAGAGTTGGGAGTGCGGGTCAGGAACGGGTGGAGGCTGGGGTCTGGTCTTTGATGGCAGTGTTGGTTTACCTTGGCTCTAAGTTGTAAGGAACCTGTCTCAGCAGGGGAATCTTCTCGCGCTGGGAAGAGCGGCAGTTTGATTTTAAGGATTGCAGCGAATCTCTCCACCCATTGACACGATCTTAAAGGAAACACATCTGTTTCTTCCCTTGCTGTGGTTGCCTGTGCTCCAGTCTTCAGCTTTGTTCAGGTGAAAGCAAAATGACAAGAAACCAGATTAGAGAATCCCAAAGGACTAACATCCACAAGTCAAAACAAACAGTCCGTCCTGATTTTCTGTACTGTGGGCTGTAACTAACGTGTACTTCTCTGAAATGCTGAAAATTGAGTCTGTATCTCACGGCACTGTCTGGAAAATCACATTTATTTACATTTAAACTCTTTGGGTGCATCCAGATATCTGTATGACATAACAAGGAGACGCTAAAATCTGATTTAAAGAGAGGAGTGCAGTTTTGAACTGACTCTAACTGTGAAGTTAGAGCTTGTTGATAAGAGCAGAAGTGTAAGAAGATTTCCAGGGCCGGGTTTGCTTGTTGTGCTCTGGTTTTTATCTCCTCCTTCTATTTCTAATGTCCGTTCCTGATTTCTTTGCTGTAGGAGAAAACCTGTGCTTTCACCTAAAGGGAAGGGGGAAGCTAAGAGTGCTTATCCAATGCAAGAATTTAGTTAAAAACTGGCACAAAGCTCCCAGAAAGGTGTGCAGAGCGTTGCTGTCCACCCGCTGCATCCTTGCCGTTGAAGGAGCGAGACAGAGCTGCTCTCCTTGGGCCCTCTCTGCGCTCCGGCTGTGACTCGGTGCCGATCCGGTCTCGCACACCGACCCTCCGTCGGGAGGCCGTTTTCCACAGGCTGCTGAAATGTATTGGAAGTCCTGGTTCCACTCCTTGGCCGCCCTCCTCTGTCAAGAAAAGGCTTTCATTTTATTGTCGGTCTCTCTCGTACGCAGGTATTAACCTTTAGTATGTCTGTATTGAAGGTTTGGTATTTAATTCCACTGGCGTTCCGTGACAGGTTCTTCTTAAAGAGAAATGAAATGTCATCGTTTTCGCAGTTTTGAGCATCCACTCAAGTCTGTCTGTTTTGCTGGGGGTAATTTTTGTGGTACGTTGTTTACTGAGGAGCACACCTGGGTGTGTTTGTCCATCATTACACGGCCATGTCGGGACCCTGCATGTTCTCCACTCCTTTTCCAATATGCTTGAGTTTTAATTAACGCAAGAGTCGCTTTAATTGAAAAAATCAGGAAATATGCTCAAAGAGGACCAACTGCAGTAATTCCATTAACGTAAGATTGATTCAGCTTTTCCCAAATTTGGTTCTGATAACAACTCGTGCCTTTGTTTTAAAAGCCAGTTCCAAAAACCAAGAGATTCTTCCAATGTTTTGCTCTGTGAGGGTGTGGCGTACAGCGTCCCATCCAACAAGTGCTGAGGCTTTGCATCAAAATAAATAAGGCAAAAAAAAAAAATCCTGAAAGATGTAAACTCCAGGCTGTGTTCAGGTTATATTTTTTTTTAATAAGCGGTGTTATTTTTACCCTTGGGGTACTAGCGGAGCTTTTTGAGGAACTGCTTCCTTATTGTCCGTTGGTGTTTCCGCGTGCATGTGTGAAGGATTGGAACCCTGCGGAAGGAGGCCGAGGTGGTGTGTCACGGCGCGTGTTTAATGTTTTCAAAGGAGAGATCAGAGGAATTCTTCTCTTCAGAGATTACACTGGAGTACAAGTATGAAGGTAGAATTCCCAAAATAATAATTGCTGTGTGATTGTTCTTGTGCAGTTATTTGTGGTGGAGTCAAGCAAGGAGAAAGTGACCCTCAGTATCTGTATTTTAAAAATAAACGCTGAGCTCAGCCGGCGTGCGTCAGGGCCGTGCTGGGAGAGCCGGAGGCACTGGCTTTGCGCGGGGCGATCCGAGTGCCTGCGGCTGTCACTCCGTGCTCGGGGCTGGCTGCTTCCCCTCCGCAGCTGCCGTGGGCCCCCGGCTCAGGCCGGGAGAAGCGGCTGCGGCGAAGATGAATTGACAGGCATGTTGTGGAGAGGGGCAGCCCTCAGCGTCGCGACAGGTAACGTCCCGTCCCGGAGCGGTTCGTTCACGTGGTGGGGAAAGCTCGGCTGGAGACGGGTTCTCCTGATGGTGGCAGAGAACGGAGAGGGACCGTGCCTGTTGAAGGAACTGGAGTTTGCATTCTGCTTCGTAAGCTGCCCATATTGCAGGCTTTTGAGTTAGCGATGCTAATCGAGAATAATTCATATCCAAATTTTTTAAAATAACCATCATGTGATAGTTTGCATCGCTCATTAAGCAGTAATGGTTGTGAAAAGTGAGTCACAATTCTTTTCATCTTGGAGAGAGGGAAATCTTTCTGCTGACTGCTGTTTCTTTCTCAATGTTTTTAATGCCTTTCGCTTTTGCGGTGACGTTGGGAATGTAGATGTTATTCTCAGATAACATTTTAGGTTTTATGTTTTGAACTGGAAAATGATGAAAACGCGTAGTAGTTTCAGAGGTAGAAGAGTATCGTTTAAAAAAAACCTTAATCTTGGACTAATTACTTTTGTTTTTCCCTCTAAGTGTTGGGACAGCCTGGGGAGTCTGTGGGAAGGAATACCTGGGAAGCTGATGGAAGCGTTGATACTGAGCTCCCAAGCCAGCTCATACAAAGTAATTAAAGCCCGTGTCTGCATCTCGTGGATGTGCAGGGTTGTAGGATAGGATCCCTACCCCAGCTTCATGCAAACAAATTCACCCCAACTGACAGATCCGCGCTTTTCTAACCTGCGTGGGCGTTCAGGATGATCCAGCTCCACTTTGATGTTTTGTCTTTGCGAGATCTGAGGCAGAGAAGTCATGCAGTCTGTCCCTTTGTCTTCGTTATTTATCGCAGCTGATTCTCTCAGTTTGACCTCAGATCAGCGGTTCAGGAGTTCAGGACGGCTGCTGGTGTGGGAATTAGAAAACGTGTCTTCGGGGAAACGGCGCGTTTGTGGGGGAGAGGAAGACAACCGCGCGCTTGACTGGCGGTAGGGGTTGGCTGTATGGCTGAGGAGCAAGGGTGAAGCTTTGGACTGCAGGGAAGCAGGAACTCTGGAAACTAGGGATGAAGAGCTGCTGCGGGCTGCCACAGACCTCAGAATGAGGTGTGTGGCCAGAGGTGGGGGGCGGAAGGGAGAAGAAAGGCTTGCCGAGGTGATTCTTAGAGGACAGATTAGGAGAGGGCCATCAGACCAGAGCTGTATGACTGTTTAGGAATATTTGCACTTTGAAGAGGCTGAAGAGTCAGGTAATGCATTGGACAAGCATTTATTTTTCCCAGTTTTTAAGTTAGAATTCAACTTTTCGAGGCCTGATAGGTGATTGTTGAGTAGCAAGGATAATTAGTTTAAAAATTTCAGTTGATGGTAGAAAAGATGTCTGGGGTGCATACTGTATTGAAAGGCCCGGGCAAACATTTTCTGTTTCTCCAGCATCTGAACCTCTTTGCACAGGACCTGGGTTGTAATGCCAGAACTTGCCTTTGGAAGAGTTTTGAGGATCTCACAAAATTATTGCTGCTCATGCTTAAAATTTTGAGCCTTATTTGGTGTGTATTCTCCTCCTTGTCCCTTTCTCCTTCCCAAATCTGTGAAAATGCTTCTGTTGGGGTACAAACGACTTGTGGGTACAGTCTTTGGGGATAACAGCATTTCTGCTTAGAGGGCTTTATGACAGTTTTTCCTGTCCCTTAACCGGGTTTGAAGGAGAAGGTCTCACCAAGACTGCCTGGCTCTTGCTTTGTTTGGTGCTGATGAATTCAGAGACGGGAGACGTGAGCGGGTCGGGAGGAAGTGAGCTCCCTCTTCGTTTCCTTGTGTTATCTTCCAGGCTGCATGCTTAGCTCTACGTGGCCTCAGGCCAGTAACTTGGTTGTCTTCCTCAGTTCTGTCAAGTGATGTCAGCCAGTGACTGGTATTTCTACGGCGTTACTGGAGGAAATAGCAGGCATGAGAAGAAACAATGAAGGAAACAATTCAAAGAAATCGCTCAGGAGCTCATTTGCATTTTGTGGGTGCCTCCTCCTTGTATTTTACATTTGTGCTCTCTCCAGAAACAGATGTCTGTCTGGGAATATGTCTGTATTTTGTGGAGATGTTCTAGCAGCCACTTCAGGTGCCTCCGTTGCCTGCCTTGGACACTGGTTGTGCCTGATGTTCTAACTGGGATGTGGTACGACCTGTAGTTTTCACACAGCGATGGTAGAACGTGGTGTTCTGGTGCCTTACCGAAACAGTCAGCACGTGATGGCCAGGGTTACGTTGTTGAATTTTTTTTTTTGTTTGTGGAGTTAGTGTTCAGTAGCAGAACACCGATGGTTCCCAAGCGTCAGGACGAGGTTGATGTTACCTCACGCTGCCCTGGAAGTCATACGGGAACGTTGCCTGAGCGTACACGGATGGAGATAGGGAAGCCAGAGCTCATCCGGAGCGAGGGGTGTGAAGGGCAACCAGAAGGGCTTCTCTAAGTACGCGGGCAGCAAGAGGAAGGCTAAGAAAAATTTGGGCCCCCTGCTCTGAGTGCCTCCTGACCAAGGACATGGTGAGTCTGGAGGTACTGCGGAGGTGCCCGGAGCCTTTTCTGGCCGTGTTCCTCACTGGTTAAACCAGTGCTTGTTTTTTACCGAGCAGAACAAACGCGTTGTACTCATCCCACTCAAGAGGGATGATGGAGTGAGCAGAGCTGTCTGATTTGCATTCTGACGTGGCTGAGTGACTTCAGCCTGAAACCCGTGCTGTCGGTCGTAACTGGCAGCCCGCTGGGGAGCCAGACGCTCGGCCTCGGAGCAGCCTGGCACCGAAGGAGCTGGCAGACGGCACAAGGTATGGAAGTCGGTCGGTGATTTATGCTGGGTAAGGAGGACGTTCACTGGAGATGTCGGTGAGCAAGTTTGTCTGCTTGCCGGACTTTTATTTGCATCTTTGAATGTTTCTTTGGGCGTTTTACACTTTTTCTGGGACAGAGGTCTCCCAAAAGAGGGTGTGTGTTAAAATTGTTGCCTTTGAACGGAGCGGCGTGTGCCCAGCCTGCGCCAAGGTGTGAGGTAGGGTTAGTGCTGTGGAAAGGCTGGGAGCCGAGGCAGAGCAAGGCAGCTTTCTCAGCGGCTGAAGAGAGGTGATCTCCTAGACAGGGAGCGTGGAGGCGGATTTCGCATTGCTGCTTTTAAAGTTAGGGGTGAAGAATCAAGTTTCTATTAGGCTAGTAGTGGAAATAAAAAAAAAATGAAAAGTTCCTTGGAGAAGGTGAAGGATTGCAAAATGGATTTATTCTTTGGTGGGCAGCCGGCATGAAACAATTTGATAGGAAATGTCCGCTGGTCGGTATAAGTGAAGAGAACATCTGGGAGCCAGGAAGTTGGGGATGACTGGTCACTGGTGGAGCAACAGGGCTGCACAAATAATTTCAAATTTTCTGCCGGCTTCCAAGAAGAGGATGGGGAGAGCAAAGTCTGGCTGAGGAGAGGGAGCCTGGAGAACACGGGGTTGATGATTACAAAGGGAAGGAGGTTGTGGGTTTGTTTCTTTCACTACTGGTCAGAGCTGAAAAACAGTCTTGTTTGATGCAAAACCAAAGGGGAGATGCTGGCAGAAGTTGCCGTTTTAGGGAAAAACAAGGGCCTTCAGAATCACAAGGGATGAGAAAGCTGGGGAACAAAGGAGAAACAAAGCAGAATTAGCTGCAGGTGAAGAGAGATCTGTACCCAGGATTCATACCAGCATCCGGCTGTGGGATTGGAGGTTCTGCGTCAGTCATGGCCAGAGCAGGCAGGCTTACAGCAGTCTCGAGAAGTTCAGGGAAGTGGAGATGGAGATGGCAGCGGGTTTCGCAGGAAACTTAAGGAGAAGGCGTGCCAGGAGAGTGAAGGTCAATAGGTGGTTCATGGGCTGGAAAGATTTTGATTTATTTTTTTTTTTAAGCATGAGAGGACATTCCTAGAGAGGCATTTTTCTTAATGGATAAATTTCAGCCGAGTCCTTGGACACTGTCCATCCATGTTAAATTCGCTTGGTGATAAGAAAAGCCTTAAAGTGCTGAAGAATCAACGGAGCGGTGGGGAAGGAGAGGGATCTCAGGCAAAGGCAGTGTCACGGCGAAGGCAATAGCCAAAAGCAGGTATGACGCCAGGATTGTAACAGGGATGGGGAGATGGAAATGAACGTATCAAAGTGAAGTGAAATTTGGAAATTTGTGTAATCCCTTCGGGCGGGAGACTGGAATAGCTAATCTCTGTCTCAGCGTGCTGGAAATAGTGGTACATGTAACTGAGAATTTTGGAGCAAAGTTTTTAATCTACAAATTTTACCAAATCTTTAGTGACAATTCTTGATATGTTAGGAAAAAAGTATGAAAAGTGTTAGAAAAAATACATGAAGAAAAAATGATCCCAGCAACTGTAGTCCCAGTATTGTGATCTTTAGTGTGAAGTTTTTACACAGGAAAAAAAAAAAGACAAAAAACCTCTGGAGACTGAGATTAAGAGATTAAATGTAATATGGGCATTCAAGAGAGAGCCTGTGCCACATAATCTGAGCTTTCTTTGTTCAGATTATTTCTGCGCAGCAGAGGTACAGTAAAGGTCATGTCTGAGCTTGTAACTTCCCTTGTAGGGCTGTAACGTGTTAAAGGGGAGGAGATCAGCGTTACGGGGAGCGCCAGTTACGCAGGAAACTGTCTAAAGAGTTATCAGGAGAGAATTTACCCGTGGAATTCTTGCATCGTTGGCAATTTATCCAAATTAGTTCGAAGGTTCAAATGCCTCACATGCGGCTGTAACCCAAAATGAGGATGTGTGGGCCGGAGCAGGACTGGGACACAGCGGCTCTTCCCGTTTGAAACACCAGGGAACCTTCCTGAGTGTGCAGAGGGCTCTCTTGACCCCAGCTGCTTCTGAGAAGGACAGGACAAGCCTCTCCATTTTGGTCTGCAGCATGTCAAGATTTAAGAGGCTTTTTTGGTTTTAGTTATTTCAGCCCCATGGAAAAAAATGGAGCAACTTGTGTCGCGAAGCAGCGTAACTGCGTCCTTACGGCGGTGCGCTTCCACACTACCTCGTCATTTCCCCCGTGGCCCTGCCGTGCGCTGGTGGTTAATTACGTCCTGGGAAAACCGGCTGTACCAGCTGCAGGAATACCTGTGCTGGTTCTGGCAGCGGTGTCGTTAGCGCGATGCTGGCTTGGCAGCCCCAAAGGGCTCGGCCCACAGCCGCTCCAGGGATGGTTTTACCTGTGGCGTTGTCCACCCACAGCCCTGGATAATCTGCCTGCAGACAATGGATCATCTCCGGTGCGATCAAGAGCTGGAAGGCCTCCGTAGCCAGAGTAAGAGGATTGAGGTGACCTTGAATAGTCCCTGTGTGTTTGGGGACTAACGGAGAGACTTGTGTTAAAAAATGGGGATGTTAGTGCTGGATGCTCCTCTCGGAAGTCCTGCTCAGAAACAGGAACGTGCAAAGGGAGGTTTTCTGTTTCTCTGGCTCGAGCTAGCTGTGCTGGCTGTGTATAACGTACGGAGGATCAAGAGCACTGGACTTGTTCAACCTAGACAATAAACGATGAGAAAAAAAGTCTTGTTCTACAAACAGCAAGAACAACTCGTTTGTGGTGAAACCCAGTGTTCATACAAAACCAAACGGCATGAAAATTCTTTGTTGTGGTTATTCTGTACCCACCAGAGGGTTTAGGAACAGCTTTCTGGTATAAGCAATTGATGCAAAAACTTTGAGACAGCCTGGTACCCTCACTGAAGGGACTATCGTTGCCTCTCACAGCAAAAAGCTGGAAGGGGCCGAGTGAAGCCTTGGCTTTTCCTAAAACTAACAGCTTGCTGAGGTAGAGAGGAGGAGGAAACAACTTGTCGAGTTGTATGTCAGAATTTGGGAAGAAGTTGGAAGTTCTGTGCTGGAGGGTTCAGAATTCCTACAGCAAAGACTAAAATTACCTTGGCATCGATGTTAGTGGTGTCTGCTGCACCGATGTGAAGGCAGGGGGAGGAGGGCTGGGTGGAGGAGCATTGATTAGTCAAAAAAAGAATTAAAAACTCCAGTGTAAGCTTTTCTAAAAAAAAAAATACGGATCTTTGTTTAAAAGCAAACTGAAAGCTCCAGTCTAATCTTTTCTTTTCTAATAGATCTCTATATTATCTTACAGGTATAATCAGGGAACAGCAGCTAGCGCAATAACGTCTGGCGTAACGCTCTGCCTGTACGCTGCAGGCGGACGCCTACGCTTGGTCCTCTTCAGCGCGAGCGGGTAGTGACCCAGTTCTTTACAGAGACTCGTAAATCTTTTTCTCTCTGTTCTCCTCCACCCTTATCTCCTGTGTTCACGTATCTAAATTTAAATGAGTATTCCTGTACCTATATATTAATGTTTAGCTTGGCAATGGATTCTGTAAGTGAAGCAGCAGAATAACGCTTTGAAGATGTAGGCAGGCATTTTCTGGATAAACTTGCTGTGCTGGTTTTGTTTAGCGAGGGGGGCTACGGTGCCGGCTTCTGTAGGGAACTGCTGGAAGTTGTTTCCCCTTTGTTCAGGGGACTCGGTCGGGCCCACTGCTGGCCAAGGCCAAGCCAACTGGTGACAGAATGTCCCATGATAACACCTCTGCCATAACGTATTTAAGAAGGGGAAAACAGGAAAAAAAAGAGAAGATGTGAAGCAGCTGAGCGGGGGCAGAGAGGGGGAGGCGCGAGCCTTGTGGGCCTTGCACCCCTCACCCTCTGGCCTCCCGCCGGGCGGAGACTGGGCCCAACTCGTCCCGGCCCGGCTGAGAGAAGTGGAGAGGAGATGAGATGTGAAGAGACCTGAGAGGGTCTGCCAGCCTGGTGTGAAGGATTTCTGGTGAGGAACGACTGCAGGCGCCAAGGGCAGTGAGGAAGCAGGGGGAGCAGTAACGCAGCTCCCGGCCGAGGTTCCCCTGCAGCCCGTGGGGATGGCCGTGGCGAGGGCGGCTTGTAACGCAGCGCGTGATGAACTGACCGTAACCCCCATTCCATCTTCCCCCCTGAGCCGCTCGGGGAAGGAGGAGGCAGAGATAATGTTAAGCCGGGGAAGGGGGAAGGATGGGGGGAAGTTACCTTGTTCTCTTTCTCATTATTCTGCTGGTTTTAATAATAAGTAAATAGTTTTCCCTGAGTGGAGTCTGTTTTGCCCATAACGGTGACTTTAAGGATCTCTCCCTGACCTTTTCTCAAGCCTTGAGCGTTTTTCTTACACTATCTCCCCCTGTTCACTCGAAGGGTGAGGGGAGCGAGCGAGAGACTGCACAGCTTGGTCCTGAGCGGGGCTGAACCACGACGCCTGCTCAGCTGTTTTACCTTTGAGAGCAGGAGTCACCTTGCTAGCGAGATGCGAAAGCGAAACTGAAGATAAAGGTGTCCCTAAGGAGCGTGAGTACGGTGGTGTTCCCGACCTCTGGCTCGGGGTGAGGGAGCTCTCAGGGCTGCGCTCTGCTGCGGCGCGCAGATCCCGCTGGCCAGCACAGCCATTTCTGCTTTCCCTGGGGCGGCTCAGCAGCGCAGACCTTTGAGGCTGTAAGGAGTCAGATAAAACCGTCAAGTTTTAAGAAAAGAAAAGAAAATCAGGAACGGCACAATTTAACAAAGTAAATAGAGTAGACAAGACTGCAGGGCTGCGCGAAGTCCGTCTGCTTCAGGACTCTCTAGCTGTGGCACATTAAAGGAGCTGCTGTTGGATTGTGTGTTGAGCGCCTGATCTTCTCACAGTGCAGGCTGGGTAAGTGCTGAAGCCTTGTCCTCCCTGTCCCCGTGGCATGTCTGTGATACGGCCTCCCACGGCCCTGGCTTCAGGTGCCTTTGCTGAATCACCAACAGCAAGACGGAAAGGGAGCCGGCGCCAAAGCATCCTGCAGCCCTTGCAGGGAGAGGGGGCAGAGAGTGGGCAGGAGATGCTTCCGCCTTAAAACCGCCGCGATGGGCAGAGCGAGGTTGTGCTCCAGGCCCCGGAGAGCTGTAGAGACTCGAGATTTGGCAGGCAGCTTAAAAACTGTTGCATCTTGATTGTCAGGCTCTTAAAACGGAATTTGAAGAGTCTCTAAACACTGTTTATCTTCGGTTTACGTGCCGACCGTTGCGCTGAAGGAGAGCTAGCGGAGGAATGGAGAACAGTCTGGAAGTGGGAGCAAAGCTGCAGCTTCCAGAGTCCCAGAAGCTGCACCAGGAAGAAATTCCTGTGATTATTGTCAAATTGAAAGCTGATGAAAAACCTGGATATTCTTTTTGGTGCTAGTGAAGTTTGATGATAGCCTTACTAGCACTTCTTTCGGTTTCAGTCCTGCGTATATGAAGCTCTGGATTTTTAGGAGGTATTTTTATGTTGTAGGTTTTGGCAACAGAAGCTGAAATCGGGGAGTGTGGGAAGGAGGAGAAGAATGCATTTTTAGTAAGATAGTTTTTCTTTGGGGAAAAGGGGAAGGTGTTCTCCTGCTTTGTGGATCTTAAGTGGCCAGAAAGTTTGCATCCGCTTGGTGTCAGTTACACAAATATTTGTGATCAGCTTTGTCACCGTACTGAATGGGCTGTGCGTGCTCCAGGAGAAATGAGAATTGAATTTGAAGGAACAGGGCCCTGTTCTTCCCTGCTGTGGTCGGATCAAAAGACACATTGAGATGGATAATAAAGTCCAAATCAAGAAAAGCGTATTGATTCAGACAATATCCCTCAGACTCTGCAGAATTCTGGAATAAGGCAGATCACCAGTTTAACTAACAAAGAAACAACTTCTGAATTAAAAGAGATCTTGAAAAACCAAATGTGTGATTAATTTCCGACTTGTTAGGCAACTCTGCTTGCAGAAAGTCAGCATGGAGAGGATGGCATTTCCCGTGTGCCGTTCGGATTATCTCAGGGGCATCTCGTTCCCACGCTTCCCCTTCCCTTACTCCGTGCCCGCGCAGTCCGTTTGGCTCCGTTCAGGGCTTGTGCCCGGGATACTTGGTGTTTCCGGCCGGAATGAGCAGCCTGTGTTGGAGGGCAGTGCAGCCCGTGGTTTTGTGTGAGGTGGAATTGTCTAGCAACGGTGTTTTCGTGTCGAATGCTTTGTTACACCCATTCCACTGCCTTTTATGCTTCTAAACCCTCTGATCATGTATGTAAATCCCAGCTTCAGGCATGATCTTTAAAATTACATTAAGAATCCAGCTTCCTACTTAGCACAGAAATGCTTACCTGGAAGTACTATCCTTAATCATTTAAAGCAGAAGATAGCTCTTTTTTTTCTTTTTTTTTTTTTTTAAGATGAAATGTCAGAAGAAGATTAATTAGAACGCGTACGTACGCACACATGCACACGGTGGAATTGCAACATGTAAATCCAAACAAATACATACAAAAGACCAGAGAGTGAAAAATGAGGATATGTGCATGTAAAGGAGAGCTGGCAGCCAGCCCTGGAGCGGACTCGCCGCATCCTCGTGATACAGAGCTGTCGGTTCTGTAGAAAGGAGCCTGAGCCTGAGAAGCCGCAGTGTTAAACTTAAAACTTTCCCGTTCGTCTTGCTGAGAAGGACACTAACATTCTGTTGAGTTCTGAGGCACTCCTCTCCATTTTAGCCCTTTTCTGGTTCTGCGCCAGGAGTCGGCAGTCGCCGAGCGCTCGATAAGAATCTGCGAGCAGGTTGGTGGTTCCTTGGGCACCGGTGGGTTCCACACCTCTTGTGCTTTCGCAGCCAGATGCAACCTCAGCGAGGGTGTAATCCTTCCTCTGCTTCTCTGGCTTGTGCTGACAGGTCTGCTGCGCGCGAGGCTGTCCTCAGCTCATTCTGGTCTCTCCTCCTTCCAGGATGGCACGCTCTCTGAATGAGTGGCTGTGGCAGCACGAGTTCTGGCTGCCCCCAGGAATCACCTGGCAGGACATGCAGGAGTCTGAAGACGTTCACTACCCTCAGCCTCGTGATCTCCTGCTCAGTATCCCTTTTGCCTTGATCTTGGTTGTCATCCGATGTGCCTTTGAAAGGTAAGTTGCTGGTACCGTTTGGGATTTTGGGGATAACGTTGGCAGTTTGGGTCCAACAGCTGGCTTTACTGTCTGTGCCCTGCGTGGCTGAAGAGGCCCCCAGAAACTGCGGGTCCTGAAGTCTGCTGAGGCGTGTGTGTGTAAGCTCTTTCTTTCCAGCTCTGTACTGGCGAAGGCAGTGTGTTAGAGAACACAAACCCTACCCTTAAGGTCTAATTATAAGCAGTGTGACTTCCTACACGGAAAGCAGGTAGGCCCTAGATGAAGTTTCTGCTTGTGTTTTGGAGGACAGACCTGCTGGTTTGTGTTCTGTTGCACCCTATTTGCTATTTCTGGGTCGGGTGCAGCAGAAATCACGTTCAGACTACCCAAATAACAGTGAAGTCTCCTTTATCTCAGGTGATGGGGATCTGGGGCATCGTGCTTGCCAGACCAGCCTGAATAGGATGTGTTAGATTGGGCTGTGCCACCTGACCTCAGAATCAGCACCTCGACGCACAGAGGTGTGCGTGTCACTGACCACCGCTCCGGGTTCAGGAGCGTCGTTTCCTTGGGAATGCCACATGGAGACGTTTGTGGCTGCTTCGTTCAGGCCAGAGCCGTTGGAGTGTTTTGCGTCTCACTCTTCAGCACAGAAAATTTGGGAGTTACGGCCACAGCATAGCTAGAAATCTTTCAGGGTTCACTGACTCTGAGTTTCCTGAAGGTCCTGAGCTGGTGCCATTGCTTTATGCAGTTTAGTCAAGAGTTAGTGCGCCACTCTCATGACTTTGAACACTCCTCATAGTGGTCTTCACTGGATTGAAAAATCCCTGCTCCCAGTTGCTGATCAAAGAGCTAATCTTTCGAAATAGTCAGATCTACAGTGGATTTAAGCTTAGAAAGAGGGAAAACAGACAATTAAAATGTTTTTGTCATCTTTTTCTTAAAAAAGTGGCTGCACAAGAAAACGGAAGCAGACCTCTGTAGGCTAGAAAGATGTTTCTTCTCCAGATTCGCTGTGATACAAGGGCAGCTTGGAAAAGTTCATAGAAGTTGAAATGATTCAGAGCTCTGCTGCGAGGATGTTTTTAATTAAAAAAAAATAGCCAATATTTTTACAGAAACACAAATATGTGAGTGATTCTTTAAATAATCATTTTATGATTATACATAATTGGAATCCAAATCTGTTCTTTGTAAACAGTACGCTCAGTGTGCATTCCATAAATTCTGTGGCTTTTACCCTGTGCTTTCCTGGGGACATGGGTGCCTGTTACCCCCGCTGTGTGGGAGCCAAGGTGCTGGAGGTAACCATTAAACCACGAGGGACTCGCGTCTCTTCCGTGCTGGTGGGCGGGACGTGGCTGGATGCAGCGCTCCTTCGGGTGGGCGCTCTCGGGCAGCGACTCGGACACGTTTTCAGTGCGAAGCTGGAGGTTAACGCCCCGTGTCCTGCATGACAAGCACTGCCCAGGTCTAGCTCCCCAGTACAAGACGTGGGAAGGAGCCAAACTCTTCTCAGTGGTGCCCAGTGACAGGACAAGAGGCAGCGGGCGCAAATGGAAACACCTGATGCTCCGTCTGAACATAGGGAAATGGCTTTTTACGGTGAGGGTGGTCGGTGTTGGAACAGGTTCCCCGGAGCGGGAGCGGAGTCTCCATCTGCGCAGGTACTCGCAGTGCATCTGGACACAGCCCTCCGCAGCTTGCCGTAGCTGATCCTGCGTGGGCCACAGAGGTGGGCTGGAAAATCTGCAGAGCTCCCTTTCGGCGTCACTTCTGTGCTTCTGCGACTCTGCCCTTTATTGCCCTTCCTCCCGCCACACTGCTCCTAGTCCATCTGAATAGCTTTTCCATCTGCTTTAAGATGCCAACGGACATTTTTTTTCTCTCCCATCCAAGCACTGCCTCAGCTGGGAGAGTTTCCACAGGCCTGGTCCTCCTCATTAATTTTAAAGCTGTTTTGATTCACAAACTTCATTAAATAAGAGCTTCTTGTCACACCCTTAAAAAAAGATAATATCACAAGCCCATTTTACAGGTCCAGGAAGCCTGTAATCAAACCGCTGCCTTGCCTATGCAAATTACAAGCCGGTGTTCTGAGCTGTGTTCTTGTTTGTCCTAACTTTCTGCAGTGATTTATTTCAGCGTGACACCGTCGTTCTCAGCCGTTACTGCTCCGCGTTCGGTTCATCCCGCAGAGGAAAGGTTCCCCCGGTGAGCAGGAGGTGTGAATCAGGTCCTCTGCTCCGTTACCTCGTGGGTACGGTGGCGCTCACCCCGTGTAAAGTGATTTGCACCAGGTTTGGGAATCGTAGACTGGAAGGGTGTGTGTTATTTCTCCGTCCCTGCGTGGATGGCCCTGACTTTGTAGCTTTGTTCCTCTGGTCTGTGGGTTAAAATCAGTGTGTAACCAGTACACAAGTTTGATTTTGGATCCCTTGGTTTAATCTCAGACAATTTATTCTGCCCTCACGCATTATTTGCGACCATCGGGTGCGGAGCATTTTTTTCCCTAGATTGCGCTGTGTTCCTGGTGGTGCCTGCTCTGGGGTTTCAGGAACGCTGTCGTGTGTTCACGTGGTTTTATCTGTGTCAGAACTCCAGGAACACACTGAGAGGCAGGAGGAGCCCGGCAGATTTTCTGCAATCCCTCGTTCAGCAACTGCATCAGCCACCGCGCTTGGCCGATGGTTCCATCTTCTTTGTTTGGAAGTTAGACTGGGAAAGAGCTCTCTTCCTCGAGCGTGGCTGTCCCTCTCCGTGGCTCGTGCTGAGTGAACCGTGGAAAACTGAGACAGGAACATCCTTTTAGCAGCCAGTTATTCCGTGTGCGAGGTGCTGGCTGTGGGAAGAGGATCTGCAGCAGCTGGGTGGGGCCTGGGAGAGCTGAGGAGGTTGTGGGTACAGCCCTGAGGGAGAAGAAACAGCTCACGCTTCGGTGAGGCAACTCTTCTGTGGGCCGTTTTGCTCTGGGAAAAGTGGGAAAACAGGGTTTTCAGTGCAGGAGAGCAGAAAGCTCGTTACCGCTGCGGTGCTCCTGGTCTGTGCCACGATACTGAGGCGGGTGCTGGGGAAGGTGGGCAATGAGGTCCTGACAAAGGAGAGGACCTAGAAATCGGGAACCTCCGCGCTTCCTTTGATGTTTCCAGGTTGTGCTTGTGAGCAGGAGGTGTGACCTGCACCTGTAACGTGGAGCCTGATTTTAAGTACCTGTACACCTTACCAGAACTTTTCCCTTGGCATACGCATGCAAGCAGGGATTGCAGCTTCTCTTCGAGACCCTTTTCCATAAAAATCCAATTCTTGGAGTGCTGTGATTGTGAAGGAATCACGGCTTCTGTTGCAAAGTGTTTCTTGCCTGCATGGTTAGGAAAATGTGGAAACTGAAGTGCTTTGGTGGATTATAAAGCAGAAAGCTGAAAAACAGAGTTTACATCCAATTTAATAGTCTGATTTTTTCATTTGACCGGTGATTTTGGATCACTGAAAGCCAGCATCAGTGAATTTGAATCCAAATAGTCCCCAGCTTGCAGCAGAGGAGGGTTGTAGTCAGAAAGATTAGGTCTCCTCTCGGGAGGATCGTGACAGCACAGGAGCCGTGTGTGGTACGTTAAAAGAACGGGATGCTGTTGGTCTGTAGGCAACGGGTGTTTGAACTCAGAACCAGACGTTAAATTATTTCTTTTACCTCACCCTGTGTCTGAAAGCCTCTGCAGAAGGCACGTAGTGCCTGCAAGCTGGGGAGTATCAGTTTTTACCCCTTCATGATTAACCCATTTGGTTTCAATTTCAGCAGCTTTCACACAAAACTGTTCTTTGGGGGACTTCAGCCACCCCGACGTCTGTTGGAGGGGTCCAGGAGGTTCTGGAATGCGTGGGTGACAGCTTCCTCCTGGAAGTGCCAGAGGAGCCAGCGCGGAGGGTACCATGCTGGGCCTTGTGCTCACCAACAGCGAGGGGCTGGGGGGACCATGGAGCTCAAGGGCAGCCTTGGCTGCAGCGACCGTGAGGTGCCCTGACAGAGTTGCATCTGGCCAGGGACATCAAGGACAACAAGAAAGGCTTCTACAGGTACATCAGGGACAAAAGGAGGTCCAAGGAGAATGTGGGCCCTCTCCGGAAGGAAACAGGTGACCTGGTTACCTGGGATATGGAGAAGGCTGAGGTGCTCAATGACTTTTTTGCCTCAGTCCTCGCCGATAAGGGCTCATACAGTCACGTCACACAACTTGCAGAAGGCAAAAGCAGGGACTGGGAGAAGGAGGAACCACCCACTGTAGCCGAAGAGCAGGTTCGAGAGCATCTAAGGAACCTGAAGGTGCACAAGTCCATGGGACTGATGAGATGCATCCATGGGTCCTGAGGGAACTGACGGATGAGGTTGCCAAGCTGCTGGCCATCATATCTGAGAAGTCATGGCGGTCTGGTGGCGTTCCTCAGGGGTCCATGTTGGGCCCAGCCTTGTTTAACATCTTTGTCGGCGACATGGGCAGTGGGATAGAGTGCACCCTCAGCAAGTTTACCAACAACACCCAGCTGCGTGGTGCCGTCTACACACTGGAGGGGAGGGATCCATCCAGAGGGACCTGGACAGGCTGGAGAGGTGGGCCCGTGCCAACCTCATGGAGTTCAACAAGGGCAAGGTCCTGCATGTGGGTCGGGACAATCCAGGCTGGGTGGAGAATGGATGGAGAGCAGCCCTGAGGAGAGGGACTTGGGAATGCTGGTCGATGCTCAACATGAGCCAGCGATGTGCGCTCACAGCCCAGAAGGCCAACGGCACCCTGGGCTGCAGCAAGAGGAGCGTGGGCAGCAGGGCGAGGTTGCCCAGAGAGGCGGTGGATGCCCCGTCCCTGGAAACATTCCAGGCCAGGTTGGCCGGGGCTCTGAGCAACCTGATCTGGTTGGAGATGTCCCTGCTCCTGGCAGGGGGTTGGGCTGGGTGGGCTTTGAAGATCCCTTCCCACCCAAACCCTTCTGTGGCTCTGCAGTGATTACTGACTAAAATGCATTCGTGTGAACTTTCCCACGTAAACCGTGACGTGAGAGAAGCTCGCTGGTGAAGAAGTAGACTTGAGATGAAAATCATCTCACTGACTGTGTCCTGTCTTACCTAGCTGTGGAGAGTGGCACGGTTTAGTCCTCAGACTTTCTTTTTCTGTCTTCCAGAGAACTGATAGACGGCCCTGATGAGACCGTCCCTGCAGCCGAGATGATGAATCTGCGATGTTGAAATCGGTACCAGCATCACCCTCTTAGGGTTGTGCTTGGAACGAGATTTAACTGAAAACTGAGTCAGAGCGTGCACCCAGCATGTACAAGTGTCCCTTAGGAAGAATTTCAGGCTTTGATTTCCCAACGATGTTCATAAAAGTAGGATTGGTCCCATAATTCATGGTTCAACTCAAACCTCAACAACAAAGTAATTGGCACTTGGGTCAGTTACGCCCTGCCTGCCTTGGCTGCAGCCGCCTCGTTCTGTCGCAGTGAGTCTGCCGTGACCAGCAGGAAAGAGAGAGAAGACAGGGATTAAACAAAATGAAGAAATCAGGATAATTTAAATAGTTTTAAATAAAAATCTTGTTGGCCAGCTGCCCTGACAACTGCCAGGAACATTCCTTCCTTTAATGGGTCTGGAAAATTTCACACCTTTCAGTTCCCAATGTGGACTGACAAGGAGCTGCAGTAAGGTGGTCCTTCAACAACAGAACTTGTTATAAGTTTATATATATAAATATCAGATCCATGACCTAGTGAAGAGCTTCAGGTGAATGTTCTCTCTGTTTCAGCGTAGTTACGGCTGTCACTGAAATACTGCGTCATTGTTCTTCGCGCAGGACTTGCTGGTCCAATGTCACTGTCAACCCCTTTGATATTAAACAAATCATAAGACAGAATTGAAACATTTCTTAAGAGCAGTCAGAGGTAAACCCAAAGCTCCCATGATGGCGATATTCCTCTGCCAGCCAGCGGTGTGCCGGTCGCAGCAGTGCCAGGTGCTGCTGAACTCCACTGCAACGCTTACGCAGCTTTTGCGGTAACGCCTTGTCTCGTTGGAACGTAGCTGGCAAGCACGCTCACCGCTGGCCCTGCTCTCGCAGTAGAAACATTTCTTTTTCCTTGGTCTTGGTACATCTTTGAGTGTTCCTGCAGCCAGTGGTGCCAGAGGGGTTTCCCAGAGACGATGAAAAATCACGACCGACACACAGACCGGCGCGCTGGCTTTGCAAAGCAGAGGTGGAAATCAGCTGTCACGCAGTGAGCAAAGCGTGGAACCGTTCTGCGCTCCCCCCCTTAATGTAATAGTTACAGCATTCCATGGCTGCGCGGTCTGTTTGTAAAATGGCTTTTGATATCTGTTCATTAAATTAAGAAACAGGTTGTTGAAAACTTCCAGAAGACCCTTCGGGAAGAACTCTGGATCTCAAATAGCCCCTAAGCACACACGTGGATGGAACGTAGGCTGTATGGCTGGGCAGCCACAGCATGTGGTCAGTCACAAATAATCCCATACTGCTTGTAAGTAAAACATCTTTAAACACCTACAGAGCGAAGTAGCTTCTGCAGCTTTTTTTTTTTTTTTTTGCTGCAACGTGAAAAAAAAAAGGAAAAAAAAAACCAACTGACAGAGCAGGCTTGGGTCTCAGCACTCGCTTCCCCAGCACGGTGTTCGTCCGCTCGTAGCCACCCTCAGCACCCATTTGCAGCTGGTGACTCAGTAACTGTTCGGGGAAGCTGTTAGTGCGTTAAGCATAAATCTTTTACTCCAAAGCGCAGAGATTTTGCGTGTTCGGCGTTCAGCAGCAGTTCTGGAAAGCCCTTCTAGGCAGACGGCTGCTCTTTTCTCTGATGAGACTGACCGCGTGCCAGTGGCTGTGTGTAAAAGGCAGCAATTGATACAGAGCCACTAATTCTTCAGAAATTTGAGGAGAATGCAGTTAATTTGGGCCTTTTTGTAAAGGTTTGCCAGGTTTCCTGTTTGCGCGGTGTCCATGCAGGAGCTCACTTTGTGCCATTGTGAGGCTGTTTCCTGTTCCCGAGGGAGAGAAGGGGGTGTGGAGTGGAGGGGTTGAGCGCAGCACTTCTGTGCCCAGTTCTGTTACCTCTTGGTGACTTTCTTCTGTTTACACGTTCTTTCACGTGAAAGACTGAAGATGCACAGGTAGCGTAAACATCCGTTCCTGGGGTTAACTGACGAGGTGTTTGGTGACCATGTCCTTGTTTACAACCAGTGTTTGATTTGCATTGGGAAAACCGAGATAAGTTACTCCAGTGAAGGCCAAGTGGCCTCCTATTTCAGCGGGACGTTTCTGCTGCACTAATGCCACCCATCTGGTAGAGCCTCCCTCCTGACCCGCGCCAGGTCCTTGGTTCAGGTGGATGCCGTTCCTGTCGACGTGATACTTGTGCTCAGACACAAAACGTGGGAGGCAGCTGTTACGTACTTTCTTTTAACAGCGCTGCAATATCAGAAATCACTGGTGCATTTTTGGTTGAACCTTTATCCTTTCTTTCGCAGAGCCATAGCCCTGCCCCTCAGTAGCAAACTGGGTGTGAGGGACAAGCAGAGACCAAAGGCACAGCCCAACCCCACGCTGGAAACGTTCTACAGTACACGCTGCAAGAACCCTGACGAGGTGAGTCCTTTCCACCTTTGCTTTCCCCTAGATGCAGCTGCTGTGTCTTCAGCCAAATAGAGTCACGTTCGGAATCCCGAAGTCTGGTAATGCCACTCATATTTGGAAGCTCAACAAAGCAGCAGGAACCGCTATAGCAAGGGCCACTTGACACTGGCCAGACAGAGGGGTCATTCTGCAAGTGCTATCAGCTATCAGTTCGGCTTCTGAGCAGCTTTCCATAGGTAGCATTCAGAAAATTTAAATCCCAAACTTCTTTGGACAGGAAACTGTTCTCCCAGGGGAAATAATGACAACTGCAGTTCCCTCTTGTGTTTGCCTTAGGCATGGCACAAACTGAAACACAGGCGGCTCTGTCTGAGTATCAGGAAACAGTTCTTACTGTGAGTGTGACCAGGCACTGGGGCAGGTTGCACAGAGGTTGTGGAATCTCCATCCTTGGGGATACTCAAAAGCCATCTGGCCACGGTCCTGGGCAACCAACACTAGGTAGTTCTGTTTGAGTAGGGGAGTTGGACCAGACAACCTTCACAGGTCCCACATTGCACTGAAGCTGGCACTTTTATCCTGGAGAGTCCGTGGGGAGGAATTCCACGTTATGGTGCAGTTGGAGGATCTAAATCGAGGGTTGCCATGGATGTAAGTGCATTCCATGAGAAACTGTTGCTTTAGGGCCATTCGCAGTGACGCTTCCGGAAGGCATATAAAACACGACAAACTTCTTGCACGTCACTTGCTAAACTCCTAAGAGCTTGAGGACAAGAATGAAGGTAATTGCAGGATTTCTGTGCGTAGTCCATTGAAAAATTATCCCTAGCAGGTTTACCATAACAGAATAGCTGGTAGGGAAGTGGTGTTGCTTGTGCTCGTGACGTCAGTTCGGGTTACCGACGGATACTGCGTCAGAATGCTGACAGGCCTGACGAGGTTCGGTGCAGAACTTCAAAAATTATTTAAGCTGCAGTGAATCTTTCTTGGAGTGACAGATTTAAGGGACAGGATGAAGAAGTGATTTGACAACAAAGTCCTGTGAGGAGACGAGACTAGAGTTTGAAAGTTGATACTGGAGAAGTTCACATTAAAAATGTAAAGTTTTGACATTTGGGATGAATAATCAGTTGCTTATGGGGGGAACGGGAACATTTTCTACTCTCTGAGGTCTTCACACTGAGAGCAGAGAGCTTTCTGAAAGGTGCCTTAACTGAACAGATTGGGGCTTGCCAGGAGCCTTCAGCTGGGCTCTGGCGGGTCAGAGGAGATGCCTGCGTTGCCCCTTCTGACCCTCGAACGCGGATCTGAACCCTGCTTCCTCACCTGTTTTCCAGAGCGAGCTGAGCCGTTTAGCCACGCAGTGTGACCTGCCGCTGAGGAAGGTGGAGAGGTGGTTCCGGCGCCGGAGGAACAGCGACCGGCCCAGCCTGTCCAAGAAGTTTTGCGAGGCCTGGTGAGCAGGAGCACAAGCCCCGAGCAGCAGAGGCCTTTGACCGGAGCAGAGCTCCACGGGCAGCTCGCTGCCTCCCAGCCTGCCCTCCTCCTCTACACAGCATCCTGGGTCTTTCCTGCCCCACTCGATTCTCCTGCTGCTTCTGTCTTAATGAAACATTCCTTGCTTTTCCCCTTTATTTGCACTCCCAAGCCCCTTTTACTCCTGTCTCACCTTTATTCATTACAGAGCCTCTGGTTCTGATTTTATAAGACTGGCATTCTGCTTTCAAACTCAGTTGTACCTGAAAAACTGCTGGTTTGCATCTTACTGCCTCTTGCTGCTTTGCTGCTGTTTCCGGGGCTCCGGACTAGTCAGCCTTTCTGTTGCCTTTACCGTGGCTTCCCTTTGCCTCTCTGCAAGCTGATTCCTTCCGCTGCGTCTTTTCTACAACCGTTCCGCGCGCTATCGCTTTCAAAAGTCACGCAAGGCAGTGGGCTAGATTGTATTCTGCTGGCAGATGACTTCAGCATCCTGTAAATTAAATACCAGTGCCTCTTTTGTAGCGGCAGAAAAAGGGGCCTTTGTGAAACCGTGTGTTTTCCAAAGAGCAAAACTCTTCTTGGAAACAGCTGCGTGGAAATCATATGTAGAGGTATGAAATAAATCTCACGCCAGCCAGTTCTGTGAATGTCAGTCCTGGCTAAGCTTGCCACAGAAAAGGAGGATTCTCCTGAGCTTGGTTGAAGTGCCTTACTGATGAGTGGCTGCTCTGCTATTTGTGTAAGGAAGTAGTTCTCCCAGGAAAGCCACAGAGATGAAAGGAATCCTGAAATACCCGCAGTGCTGGTCGTCTGTCTAAAAGTGTGTGTCCATAGGGTAGGCATGAACTGAGCTAGTCGCCTCCTGCTCTGTTTAGCACTCACCCTGTCATTCAAAACTCCTGCCTGAGAACCCTCACTGAAACAGGAAGGATGTGTATTACCTATTCATAATATTCCAGATAGCGCGGGTAGAAATATTTACCAAATCTGTGAACAGGGAGTTGTAAAGCAGCCATGCTTAATCTGCTTCCACCAAGCTGAAATCTACGTTCTCACCGTAAATAGTACCAGTTGGTAGTAAACAGTAAGTACTTTTCTGGCTCAGCGCAGCGAGGACGGTGTCCTTCCAGCTCTCACCGTTGGCAGTCTGCAGAAGGAATGTCTTTCCGATGTGCTTTGTACAGTCTGTGTCTGCCTGGGAGCTCCTGGGGCTCCATCCACCGGTGGAGTCTCTCTCTCTCACATTGTGGTTACTCCTGATTTGTTATGGAGATTTTTGGAAGTTAAAGGGCTGTTTCAGACAGTTTTGCTCCTTTGGAGATGTCCTGTGTTTAGCTGATTAACAACTTGTTTATTCTGTTGGGGTGAAGTTCCCCTCACTCCTTACTGTGTGCGTACATCCAGTGTGACCTGCTGCTGTCCTCCGGCCTGGGCGAACGGTTTGTGGGTGCCTCTGTGTGGGTTTGATGTGGGTAAGTCCTTGCCAGCTGCTGGCTGAGGCCAGACATGACAGTAATTACTGACTTTACGTGATAATGAGTTCAGCGTGCCCAATCCCCAAGAGCCTAGCAGAGAGGTTAGCGTTGTTTTACTTCCACCCACCCATCTGGTAGTGCTGGGAAGATTGGGATTATTATCTGGGTGATTTTATCAGCGGGATTCTTATGTTTTCTGCCGTCTGTAAAGCAGAAGAGTTGCTCTTGGTGAAGTCTGTTGATGTGCTAGTGGCGTACGAAGAGCAGCTCCTGTTGGGGTCTGGATAAACTGAAGATATTAATGTGTCTGTGCCTCAATAGCGTCGTTCTTTGAGTGAGTGGGATTGGTGCTCAGAACTGCAGCTTGGTGGTTGATGAACGGGACTCTAACGTGCTGTGTTTTGTTTGTTTGTAGCTGGAGGTTTACGTTTTACATCACCGCTTTCCTCATGGGACTTGCTGTTCTGTACGATGTGAGTACACAGGCAGTGCCACCTGCTGGTCCACCCGGCCGGTGCCTCAAGAGTGAGAGTTTGGTGTCACACGCGTCCTTTCAGACCTCGTTACAGAGCTTTTCCCACCAGGTCAACCTGTGTCCTCTGCACCACAGGCTTAGGGCACCACAAACGTATTGAGCTGTGCTTATTTTAAAAACTCCAGCTCAAAACCAAGAGTTTTTCTATTCTTCTGACAAAGCAGAAGACAATTGGGGTTGTGTAAAAACACATTTCTGTGTGGTAGAAGATGGAACGCTGACCTAAGATGGAAGCTGCAGGGCCTGTTTGTATGTTATATCCAATACCTGTTTAAGGTAAAACACTCAGACTGTTTTTGGAGCATGGACTGCAGTTTAATAATTCTATTTATGAAATAACGCCCAATCATTGGTTCAGGCTCATGCTTCTGCCTTTTCTCTGATTTGATAAATAATGAGTTCCCTTGGTGCAAACTGTACTGCCTTAACGGGCAGAAGAGGTGATAGCAGCCGTGCGCGTGCTCTGGTCACTGAGCTGGGATGAGGGGCACGAGCCGTTCTGTGTTCTAAACGTTCCTCTGGCTCTTTTGCTGAATCCAGTTCCTTCAGTGAGCTTTGCAGAAGTCTTCTACACTGACGCTTCCTGCGGATCACAAGACAGCAGGCACAAACTGTGCTTATAACTTCTCATGATCGGAACAAGCGAAGAACTTCTGACTTGCTGCGACTTTTCCTTTTAGTCTGAGTAGTATTTTAACCTGCATTTGTTTTTGTGAAACAACCTTCTTGCTTTAGCAAAAAGGCAAATGTTTGAATTCTGTATCAGCAGCTTTAGACTGATGGCAAAAACCTCTGCCCTGTGAGTCAGCGAAAGAGCAGGTAGCAGGAGAAAGTTCTCTCGCAGGAGGCCACCAGAAAACAGCGTTATTTGCTGTGAGTAGAGAGAATAAGAGATGTTCCCTTCTTGCTCTTAGCTCTGGTATCTGAAGAACTTTTGGGGACTTCAGCTGCCATGTTTCTATGAAAGTTCCTAAGCTGACAAGTTCCAAACTAGCCTTTTTCTATGAGGTATGGACAAAGAAGGATCTTCTCAGAGGTTCGTTAAACAGGCTGCAGCATGATCCTCACTGTTAGAGGAGAAACCATGCTCCTGACACACAAGTTTTCAGCCGCCTTACCACATTTTATTGTCCAAACCAAAGAGATTCGTCATGAAATAGCTGTAAGAATATTTTAATATATTGAAAACATAACCATCACCACCCCAAAGTTGTAGAAGGCTTAAACAAGGTGGTAGAAATCTTCCCTGCGCTATTTTATTTGGAACTGGGCTAAACAGCATGTGAAATTTCAGTGTGATAGCCACACATTGGTCCTGTCACAAGCAACTGCAAGTTCTTGTGGTGGAAATCTCTTCACAACTGAACTCCAGAGAGTATAACCAGCTCTGCCTGTAATAAAACACAACAGAGTCTGTAGTAGTAGCAAGCTGAAGGAGTTGGTTGGTAAGAGAAGAATTCCTCTGGCATTCTCACATTCGTGTTGTGTTTTCTTTGCAGAAGCCTTGGCTTTGGGACCACAGAGAGTGCTGGACGGGATATCCACAACAGGTGGGTCACGCAACAGCAAATTGCTGTTCTAAGTCCTGTAATGTCTTTTGATATCTTTTGAACATCAAGTTATATTTGTGAGAAAAGAGAGGGCACTGAATTAAACTGAGAGTCACGAGCCCTAAGAGTTCAAAGCCAGATTCTCATTGAGGGAGAACGTCTGTGTCTGCTGTAATCTAAACGCTATAGAGGACGAGTCGGGAGAGCAGGAGGAGGCTGCAGAAGTAAAGGGAAGGTGGGACTTCTGACCAGCTGAGCCAAGAAACCAAAAAATGGGAATGCTCCAGGGTTGTTTAGCTTGTAGAGGAGACTGAGGCCAGAGAAGGACGTGGTGCTTGAGAAGGACTGTTGAAGGTGTCAGTGGAAAGGCTGCAGAGCGGAGGACGTGCTCTGAATGCTGTGTGCTCTCAGCTGTACTGAAGAAGGCCACAGCACTCCCCCAGGGGTTTGTTCCCGGTGGAACTGGCCATATGGCCAGCAGCGATACAGCATCGTTCCCGTTACGTTCAGAGGATGCTCTCCTACACTCTTACAATGAATATTCTGAGTTGTTTCACAACAGCACTGCAGGAAGCTGTCCAGTGGGCTGGAAAGCGTACATCTCTTATCAGCGCAGACCAGAATAACCTCAGTGAGAATTGCCAGCTAGGCACAAAGTGTGCTCAGGGTGCAAAGATAGGAACAAAAAGCCAGGTACGTTTTTGCCCAGCTGCCTCCCTTGCTATTCTACCCCTATCACTCGAGTAGTATCACTGAGGGGCTTCGCTCACTGAGCACTGGAGCTGTTGTCTGCTCTGCCTTTCCAGTTTCGTTTTTATGTGCTCTGACTTCTCTCGAGAAGACGACTGTCGCCTGTTCTATAGCAGGAGCCTTCCTGTACCAAGACAAAGTGGAGAGTGCCTGTGTGCCAGGGCTTTGCACACCCGTTAAAGGAGGTGTAATGCACAATCTGAACAGCGTGAGCCACAGGAAACATCACGGAACAGATGAGTGAAGAGTGAGGTAGCATCTCTCAGGCCAAGGCTCCAAACAATCTGCTGTTGCTCAAAGGCAGAAATTTTAGGGGCAGATTGGTAGGTGAGAGTAGAAGGCAAACCATGCAAACAAGGGGTGCTTGAATAGGAATGTAAGACTGAAAGGGTCACTGGGGTCCTTGCATCCTGTTCTGTACATTTGGAGAACGTGTCTTCTCAAAAACAAGCCCAGTCACCATAACAGTACAGTGTCATGGGTGTCACCAGGTGCCCACAGAGCTGCTCTGTCTACCCCCTCCTCAACTGGATGGGGGAGAAAATACGATGAAAGGCTCATGGGTTGAGGTAAGGACAGGGAAATCGTTTGCCAGTTACCATCAAAGGCAAAACAGACTTGTCTTTGGGAAATTGATTTGATTTATTGACAATCAAGGATAATGAGAAACAATAACAAATCCAAAAACACCTTCCTCCCCACCCCTTCCTTCCCAGGCTCAGCTTCAACACTGGGGTTGCACTTCCCCTCAATTAGTTTGATTAAAATGTAAAATCTGTGATAGGAGTACAAGGTGTCTGAAGCATCTCCTTGAATCTGGAAAAGAGAATGATTTATTCCGCTACTACTTATCTATTTCACCGTAGTGAAATGGTTGACATAGTTTTTAAAGCTCTATACTGACTGCTCAGGAATCTGCACAGTGCTGAAAAAACTCTCAAGCTGTTCAGGATCTTCCTGGTAGTTCCCTAAATATTGCAGCAAAGGGAAATTTGCCTGCTCTTTGCTTTCACCTCAGCACGGATGACGTTTAGCAAGTAACCGCGTTGTTAATTTGAAGTGTTTCCCCCTGAAGCTGCAAGAACCAGTCTTGTTGGTCTGGTTGTGTGATCGGTTTTGCCCAGGAAGGAGTCTTCAGCTCCAGCCCTTGCTCTGCTTTATCTGAACGGCATTTCGCTGTCTCTCCGTCTCTCGCAGCCTCTCCAGCCCTCCCTGTTCTGGTACTACTTGTTGGAGCTCTCCTTCTACTGGTCACTGGTCTTCACCCTGCCCTTCGATGTGAAGAGGAAGGTGAGTGGCAGCCCGAGGGAGGAATCAAGCACAGCCAGGGCTCAGGCTGAGCACTCAGGAGAGCGTCTCCAAGAGCAGCGTACAGCGCTAGTCTGAGGTTTCGGGGACTTTTTAGTGAAGCTGCGTGCGTTCGTAGGTGCCAGTGCTCCCACGGACAGGCTGCTGCGTGGTTACGCGGGCGTACGCGTGCCTCGAGGCTGCAAGTGTGCCCTTAGGAGTAAGGGGTGGTTGTGGCTCTCCGTCAGCGCGCCTGGGGGTGGAGGTGACTGGGCAAACAGGTTTGGGGGCATGGAGCGGAGGTGTTATGGGCGCTGCTTTGTCCAGAAAGGAAGCGCTCTTTCTGTTGAGTTTGCCAGTAGGGAACCATTGGCTCTTACTCATCTGTCTTCTGATTTGCACCATCATCGGACCATTACTGGTGGAGGGAAAGGGCGTTCTTCGTTGTGAGATCCTCAGCTTACACCACAAGCTCTTCTCTCCCGAGGCTCTGGGTTTCCTGCATTTCTAGAGCGTGTGTGGGTGAGACCTCGGAGCGGGAGGTTTCTTAGTCAGTGGGTGGGGAGATGTCGTTGCTGCCCGCAGGAGGCACGCTTTCACCAGGCAGAAGGTGCGTCGTGTGTTTTATTCTGTGCTGTCCGCTTTCTCACCAGGACTTCAAGGAGCAGATTGTCCATCACGCTGCAACCATCTTCCTGATCAGTTTCTCCTACTGTGCCAATTACATCCGCATCGGGACGCTGGTGATGGTGATTCACGATGCTTCCGATTGCTTCCTAGAGGTGAGCCCCACCACTTCCGTGCCTGGCAAAGCCTAGTTAGCACGGTGCTCTTCAGCCAAAGGGCGTCTTTTGATCTAGCACAGCGTGGGCCAAGCGTGGCGGGGTTTCATGGACAACTCGGTGCTGGTCTCCTGACCCAGCCTGGGTGCCCTGCGGAGAGCCAGGAAGAGGCCTGATTGCCTGCATGCAGATTGTGTTGTGTCTGGCTCGTTAGCCTCCTGGAGCACGTGCAGATGCACTGTCTTGGCCTGCTGTTTTATTGTTCTTTCTCCTTCCAGCCAACTAAGATATTCAATTACATGAAGTGGAAAAAAACTTGTGACAGCCTCTTTATGATCTTCTCAGCGATTTTCCTCATCAGCCGCCTGGTCATTTTCCCCTACACGTGAGTCTCCTGCAGTCCAGGGAAATGCAAAAGCTGCCTTCCGAGAGACGGGATAATTCAGCGGGGTGCTGCATCTTTTGCTGCAGCCTTTGCTTTTCGTTCCTTGGGTGCACGTCCCTGCCCTTTGCACAGGCTCCAGCGCCGCACGGCTGTTGCACTGGCCTTGGGGTAGGCTAGGGTGGTCTGCCTTGGAGCTTGTAGAGTAGTCCTAAAGTCCTGAAGGACACTGCAGAGGAACAGTCCTCAGCCTGTGGCTCTGCCCTGCTTATTTCTGGTGGGGAGCTGAGAGTCAGCTCACACGTGTTCTATAAAAGGAGGTGACAGAGCTGAAACGTCCTCTGTGACTGGAGCTTTCTGGGGCTGAGTTACGGCACGGCTAACAACACGCTTTCCCTTCACTGCAATTCCCTCTCTCTTGTAGAGTGCTCTACAACACCTACTACTACTCCATGGAGATATTCCAACCCTTCTTTGGATACTACTTCATGAATGCTCTCCTGATAATTCTGCAGCTGCTCCACGTCTTCTGGTCCTGCCTCATTATTCACATGGTCTGCAAGTTCTTCCTCCAGGGCACGGTACGGATCCGTTTGTAGTCCCGTGTACATCCCGGGGGTGGGAGGGTGCACCTAGACTGCCTGTTCCTCTGGGATGGATTCCTTCTTTCCTTGGTGAAATTATACATGTGCGTTCCTAACAGTGAGGTGAAAGGAACAGTCAATGTTATTAGGGAAAGTTGATCCAAAAAAAGTAAATTTTTAATGAGTTACTACAATATTGGGACCACTTCCAAGGTCACTTAGGTTGCCCAGGACCATGTCCAGGTGGCTTCTGGATATTTCCAAGGATGGAGACTCCACAATCTCTCTGGGCACCCCGTGCCAGTGCTCAGTCGCCCTCTGAGTCAAAAAGTGTTTCCTGATGTTCAGAGGGAGCCTCCTGCGTTTCAGTTTGTGCCAGTTGCCTCATGTCCTGTCACTGGGCACTACTGGGACCAGCGTGGCTCCATCTTCTTTACAGGCATTCATGTCTATTGGTAAGATCCCGAGCCTTCCCTTCTCCAGGCTGAACAGTCCCAGCTCTCTACGTTTCCTCATACGTGAGGCGCTCCAGTCCGTTCGTCGTCTCCGTGGTCCTTGGCTGGACTCTCTCCAGCCTGTCCATGTCTCTCTCGTACTGAAGAGCCCAGAACTGGACACAGCATGCCAGGTGTGGCCTCCCCAGTGCAGAGCAGAGAGGGGGGAAGGATCACGCCTCCCGCGACCTGCTGGCAGCACTCCTCCTCATGCAGGCCAGGAAGGCAAGGGCACGTTGCTGGCTCATGTTCAACTGGGTGTCTGCCAGGACCTCAAGGCTTTTCTTCGAAAAGCTGGTCAGCCCCCAGTCTGGTGCTGGTGTTGTTCCTCCCCAGGTGCAGGACTTCACGCTTCCCCGTGTTGAACTTCACAAGGTTCCTGTCAGCCGTTCTCCAGCCCGCCAGGGTCCCTCTGGATGGCAGCACGATCCTGTGGCGTGTCAGCCACTCCTCCCAGTTTTGTGTCTTCAGCAAACTGGCTTAGGGTATGCTCTGCCCCTCGTCCAGGTCATCCATGCATGTTCTGTACGGATTGTCTGACAGTGCTGTAGATGTCTGCAGAGTAGATGTTTCTGTCTGAGCTGGCTGCTGGGCTCTCGTTCGTTGCAGCAGAGGTCAGCCGGCGTGCCCAAAGCAGAGTCCATTCAGGATTGCACCCAGGGAGTGCTGTTCCTCTCTGTCTGTCACAGAGCAACCCTGGGTGAATGTCGGGAGTGAAATGTGTCCCGCTCCGACCATAGCCTGTAGTATTTGCTGTGAGACCAAACTTCTGCTCGGGGTGAAATTCTCCCAGAAGCAAAGGTGTGCCCTAATGGCATTGGATCGGCCACGTGCCAAGGACGCAGTCCAGAAGTAACAAGCCAGTGTCTTGTGGTGGTTGACCTCATAGGCCAGGATGAATTGTTTTGTTAGTATCCAACTGGAGAATCCTGTCTTGTGGGAACTGAGAACAAGCACTAAAGGCTCATCTTCATCCATATTGTCCCCGTTGTCTTTATCTGCCTTCCCCTGAGGTAGCACAGAGTAAATTACTTGCAAATTAGGAAAGAGAAACTTCACAGGGCGGAAAGCGAAGACACAACTGAAGACACTGTGGGACAGAGTGCACCCTCAGCAAGTTCACCAATAACACCGAGCTGTGTAGTACCCTTGACGTGCTGGAGGGGAGGGATCCATCCAGAGGGACCTGGACAGGCTGGAGAGGTGGGCCCGTGCCAACCTCATGGAGTTCAGCCAGGCCAAGGGCAAGGTCCTGCACCTGGGTTGTGGCAATTCCAGGCACAAATCCAGACTGGGCGGAGAATGGATGGAGAGGAGCCCTGAGGAGAGGGACTTGGGGGTGCTGGTGGGTGAGAAGCTCAACATGAGCCATCAGTGTGCACTTGCAGCCCAGAAAGCCAACCGCATCCTGGGCTGCATCAAGAGGAGCGTGGGCAGCAGGGCGAGGGAGGGGATTCTGCCCCTCTGCTCCGCTCTGCTGAGACCCCCCTGCAGCGCTGCGTCCAGCTCTGGAGCCCCCAACATCAGGAGGCCGTGGAGCTGTTGGAGAGGGTCCAGAGGAGGCCACGCAGATGCTGAGAGGGCTGGAGCAGCTCTGCTGTGAGGCCAGGCTGGGAGAGCTGGGGC
>WHYT01016297.1:76195-90424 GCA_009806455.1 Tetrax tetrax
CACTGAGGGTGGTGGAGCCCTGTCCCAGGCTGCCCAGAGAGGCGGTGGATGCCCCATCCCTGGAAACGTTCCAGGCCAGGTTGGCCGGGGCTCTGAGCAACCTGATCCGGTTGGAGATGTCCCTGCTCCTGGCAGGGGGTTGGGCTGGGTGGGCTTTGAAGGTCCCTTCCAACCCAAACCATCCTGTGATTCGTGAATACAGGATATTCTCCCTTTTTGAGAGCTGTGAAGTTCTCACTCCCGTCAGAGGTTCACATTCTTCTCATGGGCCTTTCTCATCTCCACGGTTTTCCTCTCTGCCTGCACCACCTTCTCACACAATGTCGCCTAATCCCTGGTAATTAGAACTCAGGCTAGATCCGGAAATACGAGCTGCATTCCTTCCTACAGGCAGCCTGAGGTACAGCGTCGTAATTCCTGCAGCTGTGTAGTTCCTGTGGGAATCTTGCTGTGGGTTTAAGGCCTCAGCCATCTTCTGTGGCCATAAAGGGATAAACGTAGTGTCGTGGTGGAGCCCTGCTCAGGACCAAGCAGGAGGCCAGAGGGTGAGGGTCGCAAGGCCCACAAGGCTCACACCTCCCCTTTCTGTCCATGCTTTTTCACTTCTTTTTCTTTTTTTTTTTTTTTTTTCTCCCCTTCTTAAATATGTTTTCACGGAGGCGTTATCACTGTCACAAATGAGCTTGGCTCTAGACCCAGCCAGGTCTTCCGCACAAAGGGGAAACTTCTAAGAGCATCTTGAGCAGATGAAGACACTGCGCAGTGTCCAAGCCCAGGTCACAGCGCGTTGCTGCTTCCCTCCGAGCACTCTTTCCAGCAGGGAGTGTGACACTGAATTTGTCCCCAGTTTTGGCAGCTTGGATTGCAGAGTAGAAGCAGCCTGGGAAGCAGGGAAGTGCTAGGCTCTTTTTCTGAGCTGTCATTTTATCCTATTGCTTCTTCTGTGCCTTCCCCTTAAGGCAGTGAATTAAATATTTACAGAAGCTGATGAGAGGTCTCTCAGTCAATAGTAAGAGGAAAAATCTGAATATAAAACTGAACGTAATCAGTTGAGTGTTTGTGCTGAGCTATGGATTTGTTTGAAACCAGCTTTCCAGCTGTCTGAAGCAGCGTGCCCAGGCTGAGTGTGGTCAGAAGCTCTCCTTGTCCCTTTTGGAAAATGTAAAAGCCCATGATTAACTGGATTAACTGCCTCCCCCATCCTTCTCCCACATGCCGATGCCCGCAGCAGCAGTAGGAATCTCCTCAGTATCGTCGGTCCTGAGCACCGGTGGTTTGGTGCTGCCTCTCAACCTGTGCAGTAATTCCTAACGTTTATCGGGATCGCAGGTAGGGTTCCACTGAGACTGAAATCAACGACATGGGGACAATCCCGTTTCCAAAGGTGATGTGAAATTGGAAGGACACAGTAGAACTGTGTGCCCCAGAAGCGGCAGATGAACGTTTAGCCTGTGGCTCAGCCAGCACTGCTCCTTGTGCAGACTGCTGTGTTTGGCTTGCTTCTCATTTACATTTTTCTACAGATGGACAAGGACATGAGAAGTGACACAGAAGAAAGTGACAAGGATGAAGAAAGAGAAAAGATTAGGGAAAAGGAGAAAAACGGGATGACGTATTTCAGCAACATCACAAGCAACAGTTACATCCAGAGGAACGGGTCTGAGCCGCTGAACAGCAGAAGGCACCTCACCAACGGCCACGTCAAGGAACGATAACTACTGCTCACCCGCTGCTGATCTGGTCGTTAATGAACCCCGTCCGCTGTCCTTAGAAACAGGTTTGCTCGTTGTGTAGATAAAATGGAGTGCAATTGCAGTATCGTAGCTGAATTCCTGCTTCCCCTAAACAGAAGTGTTAATTGTCACCTCTGAAGGAAGTTGTGGTCTTTCTTCAATAAAAGCTTACTGTAGGTTGTAGCCTTGAAGCAGATAGAAAGGGCTCAAAGCGGTTTGACTTACGTTAGACTGTACCATAGTTGTTAAATGTGTTAATCTTGAAAAATACATTTTAAAAAAAAAAGTGGATAAACTATGGCAATGTCAAGTCTTAACCACCTGATGTTGTCTGGCAGGAATCTGTTTAGCCTTGATCCCCCTCTGGAGGCTCTGGCCCATTGCCACTAACGATGACGGCTTACAAGCGAGACTCTAAATCTTAACGCGGGGACACTGCTTTTGAGAAGGCAGGTGCCCCTTACACACTCAGAAAATGTAAGTTAAGCATAGTGGAGTGAAAGCTTTGGAAAGACATAGAAGAAAACGTTTTCTCCTCAAAGGCCATGCTTTTGTGTGTCATGTAGCCAGTTTTGTAATGGTATGGATCTCCGGCCCTTCTGTTGTCAGCATTATTGCCACAAAGGTGGGAACTCCAAAGCCCAGACTGGAGAGAGTACCCACCCAAATCACAGCTGGAAGAGCTGGAAAATCCAGGCAGCTGTCTCAACTGCCAGGTAATCCTTTAAACCTGTCTTGGAAGGATGGGCAGTCAGAAGAAGGGTGATGACAAGAAACTAGATGGCCTAGAAGACAACACTGATGAAGTGCTCGTGTTCTCACCTAGTGTGATTGGCACAGTGGGAAGTGTTTACAGAGTCAGCTTGTGGCCAGAAGGGAATCCGTTGCCACTGTCCTCAGAGGAGAAAGGATCCAGAGAAGATCTGCTGAACCTTGTGGAATAATGCTTTACCGTAGCCTTTGCCTCGGTGTGGCAGGAGTAGCAGGTTTAAAGCAGTAGTCCATGAAGTCATGACGCAGTTCTGATGCCGTTTGTGTGGATGTCCTGTGTCTGCCATCCTCTGTAGCCTTAGACTTTGGATTCTGTAATCCCTTGGCAGAGTTACATTAGTGACAGGAATTTCTGTTTTATAGATCAGTTCATGTATGAAACCAAAGCATTAACAGATTCTCTGCAGCGAGTGCAGGGACGTAGACTCCCAGGGCCATGCAGACACTTCCCTGTATGTGCCCAGTAAGGGCCAGTGCTAACTGGGGAGGGACATGGACCAAGGAAGTGCCTGATTTGAGGAGGCGGTGCACGTGTTTCAAACTAAAATACAGGTGACAGCATAGAAGAGGGTTTTCAGCAGTCCACTCAGTCCACCAGAGATGTGACTGAGAGCTTTGATCGGAGCTTGTACGCGCTCATCTCTGAAACCTTGAGCGATGTGAAGGTCCGAGTACGTGTTGTGTAAACTGTCGTGTTTCTCTGATGGGAGTCTGCGGTCCTGCCGCTCCGCTGCAGGCGGTGTGTTTGAGAGGGGTGGTTATATGTAATTTTGTACTACTGAATGTAAACGTTCTTTATAAATGACTTCTGAAAGGTTTGATGGTCTGGGCTCTTTTCTGCTGCTTTAACTGGCAGGAGGTCATCTGGCTGGCTGCACCTTACGGGTGGCTGTGTGAGGAGGGACACAAGTGTGGGTGCCACCGCCAAGGTCGGTACGCGGTGCACGTGGAGAGGACGTGCCCCCCAGGACACGCAGCCATCCTGGGCCATGCCACTAGAGAACTGCAGCTGCCTGGTTTGTCCCCCATGAGGCAAATCTGCCTTTGGCCCTGGAACAAGGGACACTTTGGGGCACCCCAGATTAATATCTGTTCTTCTTTTTCATGAGGCGTTAGAAGGCTGGGAAGGATCCCTGTTGTAAAATCACAACAGCTCTCACCTGAGGAGCAACATGCTTCCTAGAGACTGTGCAGTGCGCCGGGGAGCGGTGCAGGTGTGTGTTTATGCCTGAATTTTATCCTCAGGGCTTTGCTGTCCCCCTGACGACTGAGATAAGCTCATTAGGAGGCAGATCTGGTTCTTGTGAAAGGATACTTGAGGGATTCAGGAGAGCTGTTGGACTTGATTAAGAACCACTGAGTGCTGATGAACTGAGCATGGCAGCGGTGAGTCACTGGGGCAGATGAACTGCCAGATTTGTTTTCTTGCCATCAACTTGCTAAGGCTCAAAGAAGGTCGGTGTGTAAACAGCTTCCTCCCCACATTGCTCCACCGTCACTCTTTACGTCTGCTCCAGTGTTGGGAAGCCTGTGAGTGCTGGGATAGTATTTGTGAACTGAGCGTCTCCGCTCCCTCTGCCCGCTCCATACTGGGGACATCACAGCCCCCAGCGCCGGGGGCTTGTCGAAAACCTGCAGTGAGACTGGCCCTTGGCTGCTGGAAAATGCGGCGGAGCAGATGAGCACTGGGCACTCCAGCAGTGCACGGCGGAGGCGTGCATCACGCAGCGCGTGCATCCCATAATGTTATCAAGCAGCTGTGGGAGATAAGGTGTCCCAGCTCCCGGTGAGCTACAAAAAAAGAACATTTACTGGTGCTCCCAGGCTGCTGTGTGGTGGGTAAGTGGAGGACTGGCAAAGCGTGGCCCCCAGGCTGGCGTCTGGCCATCCCAGCCCGAATTGTGGCTCAGGGGAGTCTGCTGGCTCCAGCAGCTGTGGACACCTAGCGCCGTTCTTGTTTTACGAGCGGTTGTTCCTTCCCCCTGGGAAACACCAGAGGTGTGCATCCAGCACACTTTTTTCATTCAGACGTGTACGCTCCAGGGAGCTTTTGCTGGATGGCTGCACTTTGAAAGACCCAGCTTTTCTCTTTCGCACGCGCACAACGGCCACGGTGCCCGCAAGTGGGGGAGTCCCTGAGGAACAGCGAGGCACTGTTCAAAACCTGAAGTCGTGTCTGAACGAGGAAGGGGGGGAGGACCTGTAACTGGTGGCTTAATGCAATATCTTGAGAAACCACGTGAGACGCAATGCCAGTCCGAAACACTGGCAGGGCTGCGGGAGTCGTAAATGGTGGCATATGGCGAGAACGCTGCTACCAGATCAGGCTAGAGCCAGCAAATTCAGTGAGCTGCCTGGGCGTGACGTCCTTGCTCCAAAGCTCAGGGAGGCTCCAATACCTGGCATCTTGCTGAGCATACACCCCAAGAGGATCCCCCTCAAGCTGATGGGAGAGAAGATGTTCTGTAGCAAACAGACTGAGTAACAGCAAACCTTCAAACCTGGGTGGGGTTCACTCAAGTGTCAAGAGGAATCTCCTACTAGGAGTTACAACTACCAACTGTGGAATGCCATTTTTTGCCTGAAGTCATCTTGTTATCAGAAAAATTTGAGAAGGTTCCAGGTGGGAATGGGAGGAGCTCCAGCCATCTGTGGTCTGACATCCAGACTGGTCAGACTGGTACAAAGTGTAATAAATGATGGGATTTGTGGAAATATATGAACATAATATTATAGGAAGGAGTGCCCATGGGCTGTGTGTGAGGAAATGACGTCTCACTCTGCTGGAGTTACCCCAGAGAGTCAGCGAGCACACGCAGAGGAGAGAACCTGCTACCTGCTCAGCAAAGGCACTCAGAAGGGTCCCTCACCGCACCCGCAGAAAGCTGAGGGTACCTCGAGAGACCGCCGGGGATTTTTTGCAACTGTGTGTTGTTTCAGGTGCCCCAAAGGCGGGAGGGAAAGGCACATGGCAAAACTGGCCGACGATGAAAGTTATTTGTCATGATGGTGATGATGCAGGCTGGCTGCGATGGCCAGTCTCACCTGGGACCTCCATCCACACCCTCTGCCAGAGCTGGTTTACAGGTGAGGGCTTTGCAGCCTGGGAAGGACAAGGCTGGCGGAAAGAAGGGGAAGGAGAGAAGCTCCTGCTGGTGCTGTCACCAGTTAGGGACTTCAGCCATCTGTGCGGCAGAGTGTAGCTGAGGTTAGTCACCCTGACACCCAGTGAATTACTTTCTTGTTCTAGGACACTTCACCCCACCTCCAGGCTCGTGGGCAGGTCGGAACAAGTAATGCTATTTCAGCTAGTCTGCAGTCATGCTCCTGGGATCCAGTGAGAGGTGGGGAGTGCAAATCGGGAGCTGTTGAGCTGGGAATCTTGGTTTAGGAGTGGGTTTTCCGCCTTGCTGCTCCTGCTTGCTGCCTACCAGAGCCTCTGCTTTCTGCGCCCACCATCTTGACCAGGATGGGACTGTCAGAGGAGATCTGGAACCATGAGTACTGGCTGCCCCCTGGAGCTACCTGGGAAGACATGAAGGACTCTGCAGATGTACGCTACCCACAGCCTCGGGACCTCTGGCTCTGCGTCCCTGGTGCCCTGCTCTTGATCCTTGTCCGATGCGTCTTTGAAAGGTGAGTGCAGCACATCTGTTTTCTCCTGTGCTGGTTGCCACCAGTGCCTTGCAGGGTTGCTCCAGACTAATCTATACCTGCTTTGTGACCCAAACCAGACAGGGGATTGTCCCCAAGAACACTGAACCTCTCTGCTTTTTGTGGGCTGTGGTACTGGTGTGGCAGCTCTTTGCCCTGCCCTCCCTCTCTCCCGTACCTGTAACGTAACCTATAGCAGCAGGCGTGAAAAGACAGCGCCGTCCCTCAGTAACCCCTCGGCTGTGTGTGGAGGGTCCCTCTGCAGGGAATCCCAGTGGGAACTTCCAACATGGATAAGGGATTTGCTGGGTACGTCAGGGCTGGGAGCCTCCGGCTGAGCCAGGGTTCAGCCTGACCCCGGAGGATGCCCCCAAAGGTGCTACGTGAGCTTTCGCTCTCAGCACAGAGGCAGAAGGAGGGGATGACCATGGCTCCTGGAGCTCCTGGTGGGACAGCTCTGCTCACACCACTCCTCCTTGCCCAGCTCTGCCCTGCTCTCTCCTCCTGGCACCAGAGATCCCCAGTTCAATCGAGGAATACAGGATCTTCCCTCAAGGATGTTGCACTTGCCTGGCTTCCCAGAAACAAGATTTTAGAAACCAGTGCCTCCTACCAGAGCCTTGCTGGGGTTTCCTGCAGAGCTGGTGTTTCCTGCACGTCCCCTGCACAGCGTGCTCTGTCCTTGGCTCCCGCGCAGCCAGCGGCCAGGTACCCTGGGTGCAGAGCACGTGGGACACTCAGACACTTGCAGACTGGTTTCACGGCACGGTCTGGACTTCCTAGGAACGTTGTGAAGGGGACTAGCATGCACTGCAACACGGAGAAATGCAGAATGTCTTGGGACCTCAGCAGAAGAATTAATTATTGCTGACTTTGCAGTTGTAGTTGTTAGTGTTGTCTCCCCTGCACACCAGCATTCCTCAGCTTTGCATTGGTGCCATCGCGTCTCTCTTGAGAAAGAGCGTTGACCTGACAGGGGCGCTGGGCTCTGCGTGCCCCCAAAGCCGAACTGGGTCCCTCGGGCTGCGTGCGCGTAGCTGGGGTGGTGCTGGACCCCTTGGGCCGAGCGTGTGAGCGCCGTGGTGCAGCGCATCCGTGCGCAGGGTACGGCTCTGGCAGGACCTCGCTGTGGGCTGACCCTGGCTCGTGGTGCAGCCACACGTGTCCTCTCCTGGCTGAACTCTTTCTCCTCTTGCAGAACTGTAGCTCTGCCCGTGGGCAGGAGGTTGGGTGTGAGTGACAAGCTGAGGCCCAAAGTTCAGCCGAATGCTGTGCTGGAAGGCTTCTATCTTCTGCGGGACAGGACCCCAAAGGAGGTGAGTGTCCCCCCTGTCCCAGGGTCCCGAGAGCCCAGGCAAGCAAGAGCTTCTCTTGTCCAGATACCCCAGCTCAAGCAAACCAGCCTCGCAGACCAGGCGGTTACTGCTAACCGCTCTTCCAGGGAGGAAGGGCTGTAAGCAGAGATTTCAGCATCTTCCAACAAGCTGAGCAGCTGCCCCTGCCCTGCTGCGCGTGAAATACAGCGGGTACTTAGAGTCCACGGATAAGGCTCCTCATTTTTAGCAGAACTACAAGTGCTTCAGGATCACAGAATCATTTAGGTTGGAAAAGACCTTTAAGATCATCGAGTCCAACCATTAACCCAGACTGCCAAGTCCACCACTAAACCGTGCCCCGTGACAACCACCTCCCTGGGCAGCCTGTTCCAATGCTTGATAACCCTTTTGGTGAAGAAATTTTTCCTGATATCCAATCTAAACCTCCCCTGACACAACTTGAGGCCATTTCCTCTCGTCCTAGCGCTAGTTACCTGGGAAGAGAGACCAACACCCACCTCCCTACAGTCGAGTCTGTTTTGGCCACAACGGTAATTTGAATGACGTCTCCCTGTCCTTATCTCAAACCTCGAGCTTTTGGTTATATTGTCTTTTCCTCATTTGCTCAGAGGGTGGGGGCAGTGAGCGAGAGACTGAATTGCTTGGTCCCAGGAGGCAAGGAGACAAGGTCCCGCTTCCCTGCTCTGTTTTCTAGGAGGACCTGATTTCCCTGGCCAAGCAAAGTGACCTGCCAGTCGCAAAGGTGGAGACCTGGTTCCGGCGCCGGCGGGCTCAGGACCGGCCCAGGCTGATGAAGAAGTTCTGTGAGGCCAGGTAGGTGGGCAAGCGGAGGTTTTCGGTGGTGGAGACCTCCAGCAAGGTCTGCGCGCTATCACCGTCCCCTTAGCCCCAAACACACTCCCAGAGGAGCCTGCAGAAAGCACCAAGATTTTTAAAACATTCCTTTTCCTCAAGCTATTTGCTCTCTCGTGTGGGTCTTCCCGTACATCTCAGCACGCGGAGTTAGAATGGAGAGAGCAGTCACCAAGTGTCTCAGTAAAAAGGATCAGGTTGTCCCTGGTTCTCAGCCTGTGTGTACACAAAGACCCCATCAGCACGAGATCTACTCTCCCTCCCCCTCTGAGAAATAAATTATTCAGTGCTTGAATCCTCTTACGATGCTCCACACTGCAGCATTTCCAGGGAAATTAATAAAACCCTCGGGATTCCTGTGCCACCACTGGGAAAAATGGGGTCCCTTCCACAGGCTGGGCACCTTTGCACAGGTGATCTACAAGCACCTACGTACCAGCAGGGGACAGGCAGACGTCTTGGTAGTCCTGCTGCGTCCTGCTGAACGCTGATGGAGTGCACCGGGAGTCTGGGCACGGCGTGGAGCGCAGCAGAGCCGGGGCGAGCCGTGGACGCCCTGCTGCCTTAACGGCACATCCGTGCACGTGGGAACAGAGCTGAGGTTCTGCAGGTCCCTGTCCAAATAAGCGTCAGTTCCCTTTGCAGCATCCTGGGCACGGCGTGGGGAGCTATTCCAGCTCTGGAGGAAGTTTAATTCCTTCTTTTTTCTGTTATAGCTGGAGATTTACATTCTATTTCACCTCATTCTTCTCTGGGCTGGCTCTCCTGTACGATGTAAGTACCCAAGCAGGGTGATGCTGTGGGCTGAGAGCTGTCGAGGGCTCCTCGTTCCTGGCAAACGAGGCGGACGGTCCTGAGCCACGTCAAAGAGCCCATCCAAAGATCACCTGTGGCCATGACTGTGGGACCAAAGCTAAAGAAGGACAAACTCAGGGGCATGGAGCAAAACTGTTCCAGTCTTGATCCAGCAGAACAGTCCCCCTTTCCCTGGGTCAAGCTGGCTAGGTATCAGTCATGTTACCATGGTTTTCTCCTCCTAGCTCATGGTGTGATTCCCCACGGATACCCACACACAGCCCTTGCAGCTCAGACACGAGCAGACCCTCTCCTGGTTGGGGGTGCTGCCTGCTGCCTAGCCAGACCCTCTGGGTGATGTCCTGTGCACGACAAATACATTTTGGCAACCGCTTTGGAAAAAGCTTGAAGGCAGATTTGGTCTGGCGTGGGCACACTGACTTCTTGAAGTACTTCTTCGCGTGGGCAGTACGTGTCATGAAAAGGCTGTGGCTTCTTACTGCTGCCTTTTCTTTGCGCAGAAGCCCTGGTTTTGGGACCACACTGTGTGCTGGCTGAGATATCCACAACAGGTAAGCGGCAAGAGCGTGGAATCACAGGATAATTCATATTGGAAAGGGGATGAGGAGGTCTCTTGTCCAACCTCCTGCTCCCAGCACTCAACGGCAAGATCAGACCTGGTTACCCAGGGCTTTCTCCAGTCTAGTTTTGAAAACCTTCAAGGGTGGAGACAGCACAACCTCTCTGGGCAACCTGGGCCAGTGTTTCACCACCCTCATTGTGAAAAACATCTTCCTTATCATCTTGTGACAGGACGAGGTAGGCAGACTGGATATTAGAAAGAAATTTTTTACGCTGTGGGTGGTGGAGCACTGTCCCAGGTTGCCCAGAGAGGCGGTGGATGCCCCATCCCTGGAAACGTTCCAGGCCAGGTTGGCCGGGGCCCTGAGCAACCTGATCTGGTTGGAGATGTCCCTGCTCCTGGCAGGGGGGGTGGACTGGGTGGGCTTTACAGGGCCCCTCCCACCCAAACCCAAACCCTTCTGTGGTTCTGTGACCCTCTGCAGAGCGCAGACCCTGGCTCCTCTCAGTCCCTCTGTGGACTGGCCAGGGCTGCTCCTGGCTTTGGACCAGGCTTGACAGTGCATCAGCAAAGGGTTCGGTCCCGGGGAACATGAAAATGTGGACGTGGCTGAGCCCAAACGTGGGTGCTTTGCCTGGGAAGACCCTTCCCCTCTCCCGTGCCCCAGGGCTAGGCAGGGCTGTCACGCTGCCCGTCACTTGTCTTGCAGCCTCTCCTGCCCGCCTTTGGCTGGTTCTACCTGCTGGAGCTCTCCTTCTACTGCGCACTGGTGGTCACCTTGCCCTTTGACGTGAAGAGGAAGGTGAGTGACAGCAGCACAACAGCAACCCACTGGCTTGGTTGGCCCCCACCACGAGTGTCTCCCCTCTCATCTCCGTTGGTCCCTCTCCATGGGTGGCACAGGGAGGTTGAAGAGCTGTCCCTGTTATGGCCAGTGGACAGGACCTCCTCAGGCCACGGGCAATCTACTGTTGTTACCAAAAGCCCTTCATTACACAGGGAAGGGCTCTGGGAGGAAGGCATGGGGTGTTAAGAAAGGAACTTTCTAAGGGCAGAGTGATTAATGGAAAATTTATAGAATTTATCTTCTAACATGTTTGCACCTATGTGTACCTCACTGGTATTCATCTGGGTTTCCATAAACTGGGCATAAAGACGTGTATTCTTCTTGGCATTGTGCAAGACAACAGGGAGCTGTAGCGTGGTGGGGAGCACTGGTGCTTCGTGGAGGTGTTTGGAGTGGCCTCCTGAGACAGCATCATCCAGGAGCAGGTGCTGCCAGGTCAAGGTAAGGCTGACGCACGGTCTCTCGTCTCGTGGCAGGACTTTAAGGAACAGATCATCCACCACATCGCCACCATCACTCTGATCTTTGTCTCCTACTGTGCCAACCTGATACGCTTTGGGATGATGGTCATGCTGGTCCATGACGCCTCCGATTATATTTTAGAGGTGAGTGACGCTGTCCCAGCAATGCAGATCTGTGCTTGTGTCCGTGGGTAGCACTGGGAGCTGTGTGTCGTACTACATGAGGCGTGTGAATGCATCCCACACGAGTTGTAGTGACAGTGCATCTGGGAAGCATCAGATTTACTGCTCCCAGGGAAAAGGGAGCGAGCGCGCAGGGACTGGGACATGTCTCCACAAGCCTGGTAACCCTTGCAGGACCTGGGGAATCCCTCAGCCCCCAGAAGGAGAACAGAGGCACATGGGCCATACAGCAGTTTGTCTCTCTGCAGCTTGCCAAGATGCTCCATTACCTGAAGCTGAAGCGGGTCTGCGAAGCGACCTTCATTGTTTTCGCTGTGGTTTTCATCGTCTCCCGCCTTGTCATTTTCCCGCTAACGTGAGTTGCGTTTTCATGTTCTCTGAACACGGGTGTTACGCGCTATTTCAGCTTCTGGAGAGATGACTCTCCACACTGAGGGCAGGAAAGGCAGCGAACAGGAGGTAAGCTCAAAGATTAAACCAACTGGAGCTGAGGAATCCAAGAAAAAAGCCCCAAGGTTTTAACAAAATTAATTAATTAACTAACTATATTAATTAATCTAGACCCACAGCCTGCTCCTTCATCCCCACACTCTCAGTGTCTCTCCTAGGCAGGGCCTGTCTCCCATGCTGTAACGAGATGCTTACATGCAGCCACAGCAGCTGACTCCTGAGCTGTTGTGACACTGGGAATGTTTTAGGATTGTCTCTCCATCCTCCCAAAGCCATGCCCACCACTGTCTGAAGGTAATCCTTCTCCTCTACTCCTGCTCGAGAGCTGGTGTGACTCCTCCAGCGTGTAGGTCCTGCTGCTGCTTAGTTTGGATGCCTGTCTTTGGAGGCTGACTTTGCAGAAGTCCCAGATTCTGGTGAGGAAATGGAGAGAAGAGCAATAAAAACTTGAGGCAACGTGCCTGAGAAAGAAACCAGAATAGCCATGGCTTCAGTCCTCTCTGCTGCAAAAAGTCAAGCTCCAATATTTTGACCTCCTGTATCATAACGTAAGGACAACGAAGGTAACAGATGTCCCAGCTCGGAGCACAGGTCCATCTGGAACAGCACCTGAGTGCACCAGCAGCAAGAAGCAGATGTCTGGGAAGGCAAGAGCAGAGCAAATACACGCTGTATCCCACAGTTAGACTTCGTGTCTCGGATAACTTGCGCAGGAGGACGCATACTCGCATTCGTCACATCTTTCCTGTTCTCTGTTCTGTCACCCTGTTTCCAAACCAGTGCTTTCCTCTGTTCTGTCCCCATCACTGATGGTACAGAGTTTCTGTGACTTCTGCCAAAAACAATGCCCTGCCCAACTGTTCATCCGTGCTCTCAACTCTTCCCTAACATCCATTTAAAAATTCATTTATAATCCTTAAGTGCCAGTGGCCAGGTCCCTGTATGGTTTAGTTTTTGTCCATTGCTTCTCTCCAGGCTTGTTTTAGGAGAAATGCTGCTGGTTCCTACTTCCTCTGGGAAGTATCGCAGGTTTCCAGTAACTGACGTGTCTGCAAGCACGAACACGTTGTGGATTACTTTAGTTCGGTTTCTCGCAGGTCCTCTGGGACCTAGGGCACGCTGTGCGAGAGCTGGGCAGCGCGTGAAGCCTGATGGTGCTGTCCTGGCACAGCTCAGCTCTGCCCTGGGGACACACGAGCCAGGGAGTGGCCCAGAAAGACATTTGTCCCTTGTCACTGTGAAGGCACTTGGCCTGCTTTAGTCTTGTGTCTTCTGATTGGTGTCTCCCTCTCCTTTTTCCCGCAGCACGTACTATTACTTTGTGACAAAGTTTCCGTTGTTCCTCCTGAGCGGCCTGATAAACACTTTCCTGATGATCCTGCAGCTGTTACACATTTTCTGGTCCTATCTCATCGTCCAGATGATCTTCAGCATCATCCTCCGTGGCGCGGTATGAAAAATCTGTCTCCTCTTGTGCCACCACTACTCACCAGAGAGCACGACGCGCGGGGTGCCTCCTGCATGCCTGCAGGAAAGGGGGGGGAGAAGTAGGACTGCCCAGCAAACAGCCCAGGAGCTTCTGCAGTCAGGTGTTGGGAGTTGTGTGGAAACTTTGCTCACGGAGGTCAGAGCAGCAGCTCACCTGTGGTTTGCAGTGACATGGAGCCATCCCTGGTCCTTTCTCCTCACTGTCCAACAGCGCTCTGGGAGAGCAGGAACCTGTTGCTATGTCCGCAGTGGAGTAAGGAAGGAGCAACCAGTACGCCTGGTAGCTGGCATGCTGTGTGTTTGCACCTCTGAGTTTTGCGTGCGTTTTGATGCATCCCAGAGTTTGCACAGGGATCACGGGAAGAAACCTCGTCACCAGAGATGCCAGCTCCCTGGCCTACCTTGCTAACATAAGCAGGTGGAGTCTCGGTAGCATCCGAGTGGATTTCTGAAGGCTTTGGGGATCTGTGGCCAGAAAAAACCCACAGCAGTGTTGGTGGTGTGCCTTCAGCTTACCTTGAACTGCCCCTCATTGCAGCTACAGAGAAAAAAACAGTTTTTCCAGAGGAAATGGTGGAGTATACGCTCATCAAGTTTGTAAATAATTGCAAAATGAAGAAACCGGCCAATATTCTTACTGGACAAAGGCGTATTGACAGTAACAACTAGCACAGGAACATAGGCAGAATAGCTCTATGGAGAATAACTACTAATTCATTTTCAAAAGGGCACGTTACAACAACATATTACGGTGACAAAAAGAAAAAAAGTTCACAATTTAGATGAAACCATGACAGTGTCAGCCTCTGGCAGTTTAAGTCGCTCTCCCAGTCCAGGGGCAACTGCAGAGCTGGCTGTGAGAACGTGATCTGCTCTTTCAGCTGTCAGGTTCACACACCAGTGCTGTGAATGAAAACAGGACTGGTCCCCGCTAACACGTACCACAACAGAGGTTCTGCAGCTCATGCAAATTGTCTTTCTTTCCTGCAGAAAGGAAAAGATGCCAGAAGTGACACTGAGGAAAGTGACAGAAGTGAAGCAGAGGAGCTGGCGAAGGACAAAGAGTGACGCAGGT